>PVIW01002061.1:0-67500 GCA_004026585.1 Noctilio leporinus
GGGGGGGGGGGGGGGGGGCGTGACTGCTGAGCTAATGGCAGTATAACCTTGATGGAAAATAATCAGAAGAGCAGGCTGGAAGGTTGTGCAAGGCTGCTTTTAGCCTCCTTAGCCTCAAAACAGCCGCAGCAGCGCGCATCTGCAGTTCACCCCAATTGGGTCCCCTTCTGCTGGCCGTGGGGCTGACACGTAGATACTTCCTCCTGCAATCCGCATCCACTCTCTGACATGTGCACACAGCGGCACCTTCCAACTGCACAGGGGTCTGTGTCTCTACAAGACTCCCAGAAAATTTCCATGTGCCTTAAAGTTTAAGAAGTACTACAAGATGCACTTAAACATCTAGCTACGGACCTTGTAAGTCAGAGTTTTGTTGTGTGTACTCTCTAGACTTATCATTTTGCCAGATATCCCACCTCAGGCTTTCTGTTACATCTGGGCCTTTGCGCATCTGTCTGTAATACCACTTTTGCCTTGCCCCCACCCCACACTGCCTGGTTAACACATGCTTCAGCTGTCGGCTGAGTGGTCTCAACATTAAAATCATATTATAATCACCTGGGACTTAGAAAATATTGGTTCTCAGGCTTTATCTCAGCCCAATTGAATCAGTACTTCTAAGGGTGGGGCCATGGCATCAATCAGGTATAGAAGTGTCCTAAGTGATTTTGGTGTGGAGCCGAGGTATGATCCTCTGGTTCTCAAACTCTGGCGTGTGTCTGAGCCACTCAGAGGTCTATTAAAACGTAGATTTCTGTGCCTTTTTCCCCAGAATTTCAGGATTAGTAGGTTTGTTTTAATAGACCTGAGAATTTCCACTTTTTAACAGCATCTCTGGGTTTGCTGTTTCTGATCCAGGTACCACACTTTGAGAATGGCTGGCTGAAAAGTTGTCTTCTTCCAAGCATTCTTCTCTGATATACTCCTCCTTCTCCACCCACAGACTGAGTCAGTTGCCCCTTCCATAGATCTGTCATAGCAAACTATATTTTCTACTCTGCTATCAATTGCCTGATTATTTGTCCATGTTCTCCACCAGTCTGTTAGGTCAATGACAACAAGGACCTTGCCTGTCTGATTCATTGATGTATCCCTAATACAGTTCATATCATATACAGATCCTCAGTAAATATACTTTAATGAATAAAGTTAGGTATGGAAGGTCTTTTGCTTGCTCTCTCTGTGTCTCTCAGTGTGTGTGTGTGTGTGCTCGTGCACATGCATATGAAAGAGGGGGAGGCAGAGAGAGAGCCATTATCCAATTATTTTTTTTTATTCAGCAAGATCTGATGAAAAGAAATCAGTAGAGTCTGGAGACTTGATTAAAGGAGAGTGATAGGAGCATTAAGCTGCAGTTTGCATTCAGATGATGAGCTGTGTGGAAGCTAAAGATTCTATCTGCTTTTTTTGCTGACTTAAGTAGTTAAAAACCATCCAGGTAAACAAGTTTTATCAGCCTTAAATCTATGAAATGATCACAATTCAAGTAACTTTACTGAGAAAAATTCCCAAGAACTCCTTGCCTCTAACTCCATAGTGATAATCACACAATGCTGTTTTATTCCTCTGATTTTAGATTTTAAACATTCTGGGTAAGTCTTATACAGCATTGAGATTTCTTAAGGGCTTTGTTTGTTTGTTTGTATTTTCCTTGTGGATCCAAATTCTAACATCTATTACCTGGAGTTTTTCACCACTAACATTCATTGTCCTTGCAAAAGTTTCTCAAGATTTACCTTATCCAGGAAGCCTTCCTGAACTGATCATCTACAGTGCAATAGTTTCCTCAGGGTGCTGGGAAAAATCACCACAAACACCAGCTTAATGCCACATGAACCTAATATATTTCAATATTGTAGGTAAGAATTCTGCCACCAGGAGAAACCAAGTTGTCAATACAGCTGCGATCCTTTCTGGAGGTTCCAGGGGAAAATCTTTTTTTTTTTTTTTTTTTTTTCCTTCTCCATCTTCTAAACATATCCTACATTCCTTGAGTCATGGTGCCTCCCTCTATCTTCAAAACCAACAATATTACATCTCTCTGACTATTCTTCCAGCCACATATCCCTCTGGCTCACTTCTTCTGCCTTCCACTTCCACTTTTTAAGGACTCTTGTGATTACATCATCCTATGAGGGTAAGCCAGGAACATCTCCCCCATTTTAAGGTCAGTTAATTAGCAACCTAAATTTCCCTTTGCTATGTAACCTAACATACTACCATCCTGAGGATTAGGATGGGCATTCTTTGGGAAGCTATGATTCAACATACCGTACCACCCATACCCCAGTATTTAGTGGCTAGCAGCATCTGAGTTTCAATTTCCACATTCTATAGCAGGCAGGAATCTGGTACCTTTAACTAAAGATTAGAATTTATCAACCCTAATTGCACAACAGAAAGATTGGAAAAGTATTGCTGCTATAGATGAAAAGGGGGCCACATACTAAAGCTGACAAGCTCAAGGGAGGCCAGCATGGTGTGGAGCTGTCTTACAACTGACTGGATGTGACCACATAGGATGATCTGAACATAAAATAATCCTAACTAAAAGGTTAGGAATTGAGGTTAGTCATGTGCTAGGCATGCAGCTTCCTTGACAAAGGTCAGTCTTTACCTGTAGTGAGCCTGTCCATTGTCCTTTCTGCATCTAAGATAACTAATCTACCATTGAAATGTCGGAGGAATTTCCTTTCCCACATTCCACAGGGCACACCCACTGCACCAGAGTCGAAGACCACAGAACCTCTCATTGTTACCTTGTTCCCCACATAACATCTCTACGAGCCATGCATGGTAATTATTAACTACCCTGTACCAACTGTAGAAGAGGTATGTGTCTCTCCATGAGGATACAACAAGAAGTGGCTGCCAGCAAGCAGGAAGAAGGTCCTTCTCAGTTTGTGAGATTTCAACTAGCAGCCTGAACAGACTAATGCAATGGGAAGGCTGGGAAAAGGAGAACTAGAGGGCTCAGTCCAATTCCATCTCCTTATTTTACTGAGAGTAGTTCAACATCCTGCCTGGAGCTACTTAGAAGCAGAGCCAGAACTGGAACTCAGGTCTCCATCATTCATTCATTTATGCATCAATGACTACACTCTGGTAGGCATTCTGCCTAACCTAAGATGTACAAGGCAAGATCTTTAACCTTGAGTGGCCCATGGGTTTAGTCACTGTAGTACAAAGAGGTTCATTTAGTGATTTAAAACACACCTGGTATTGTATTACTTGAGATGCAGTATGGTGTCATGACTATAATCAAGATTCTCATCCTTGCTGTGGAAGATTAAACATGGTTGCAAATTCTTTGACACGCCTCCCAATGAGAACTACGTTTCTTCTCCTTGGATCTAGAAGAGTTCTGTGACTTCCTGAGCAATAAAAAGCAGCAGAAGTAACACTGTGACAGTTTCTGGGATCAGGCCTTAAGAGGTAGGCGGCTTTTACATCTTGTCTTTTGCAATGCACATGCTTGGAACCTAGCCAACATGCTATGAGGAAGCCCAAGCAGCCATGTGGAAAGGCCCATGTAGAAAAGCACTAAGAACTCTGGTTATTAAGCCATCATGAAAATAGATTCTCTAGCCCCAGTCAAGCCACCATAGCTGAATGCCAAGTGGAAGAGAGTTAAGCTGTCTCTGCTGAACCCCCACCTACAAAATTCATGGACCACAAAATAATGAGATAGAAGAACCTGATTGGTATTATAGTGAATAGATTTCTGGGTAATTTGTTATGCAGCAATACACAACCAGAACACCAGGCCATTAACAAGCTAGATAACTTTGGGCAAGTTATCCTCTCTAAGTTTCATTATCTTCATCTATAAAGTAGTAATAATTTTCTGTTTTAAGATTTCTGTGAAAATCAATGCAATTAATACATACAAAGGGTCCAATTCCTGGTCCGTAGGTGCCATTATTGTTATTACAAAGAATCTAGAAGTGGACCTAGGTGTCTCCATGAAGAGAACCCAGTAAGAGGGGAATCTCTGGGCCAATTGTGGATGGATCAGCAGTCAGTAAAAATGTGAAATTGTTATAGATCATATATCTAGATATAATATTATGTCTGTAATATAACAGAGAAAGTTATAATTTGGGGCTAACCTACACCAAGCAACACCTTCTAAGGTTACACTCATTTGGAAACCTGGGACTCATACAATGAAGTGCTGTTTCAGAAAAAGGCACTGCAGCAGCTGCAGCTGGGGATGCCAGCAATCATGCGTCTGCCTGCAGTGCTCACTCACAGCAAGGTTTGTGTGTTTTCTATCTCCAAATTACCACTCCCTGCTACCACTGGGTCTCCCCTTCACAGCCTCTCCTACGAACACTGCAGCTCTGCATCCGCCTCACACTGCAGTCAGCACCATGACAAGGGCATCCGAAGTTTTCCTGATCACAGAGCCAGCTCCCCCGGGGCGCCTCTGAGTGTGACGTCAGGGAACTTGGATGTGAGATGTGTCTGCCGGCTGCTGGGCAAGTTCCCTGGCTCCTTCGAGCATCAGTTTCCTCATCTGTGAAATTGGGGAAATAATATCTGCCACTGTTACGTTACAAGTTTGTCATAAAATATCACATGCTAGCATCCCTACATATAAAGAAAAAATGTTAATGATGGAAGGGAAAACCTCTTGTTCGGTTAAAACAAATACCTAACAAACGTCCTTTTAAAAGTGGATTGTGGCCGTGATGGCAGCTGCCACCTCACCATTCAGGCACACTTCCATTGAGCTTCCTCACTGACTTACCACATTTCCAAGGCATGTGGTCTCTCCTTGGTGCAAATGTATTATGTTTGTTGTTTTTAAATTATCTCATGTGATGAAAGATGTCCAGGAAACTGTGCCTCCCATTTGAACTAGACTTAAAAGCATTTCAAGCTTGCTTCAAGGATGAGAGACTCAAGAAGGACTGATGTGTGTTAACTGGTTAACTAATATATATTAACTAGTGCCTCTCATTTTGCTCCTTTTATAAAAAATATATTTTATTTATTTTGCTATTATAGTTGTCCCAATTTTCCCCCAATTTGCCCCCCCTTCACCCAGTACCCCATTTCCTCTGGCAATGTCCCCCTTTATTCATATCCATGTGTCATGCATACAAGTTCTTTGGCTTCTCCATTTCCTTTATTCTTCTTAACATCCCCCGGTCTATTTTGTAACCACCAGTGTGTACTTTTTTTCCCTTTCATATCCGGACAATTCACCATTTAATTACTGCCTTCTGTCAGGTTCTCAAGTCATATTAAAGCAAAGTTTTCATTATTTCAAAATGCCTAGGTTAATTCATTTGTTTCAAAAATTACTCTTTTAAGTAATATGAATTGCAATATTACCAAACACATGCAAAAATACATTTACAAACATACATATTTTTACACATATTTAAAGTATATACTGGATTTTGAAGAGTTAATAGAAGATTTAAAATATCTTGGTAGCTTATATAATTATTACATGTTAAATGATAGTATTTTAGATATATTTTAGCAAGTTAAGCAGTTTTTTCTTGTTTAATACTTATTTTACTCTGGAATATTTTTGTGAAATATATCACAGAAATGGTGTATTACAGAACTCACTTTTGTGAAAGTTGTCCTAGAGACAGTGCCCAACACATAGTAAAAAATGAATTTGGTTTTTGAGTCAGATCCTCCCCCCTCCAATAATACAACTCAACTTTATTTTAAGTACTGGAACTACAACTTATTCTTTTTGGAGTTTTCCATCGTAAATGGTAGATTGATTTTTGCAGGGGGCAGGGGGCTGTGCACAGGTCTTACTTTTTTCAATACCCTCTATTTTTTGCTACATGTATTTGACAAGTTGAAGCCTTCAGAAATAATGGCACTTGCAGTGCTCAGCTGGTCCCCAGGGTAGAAATTATGTGTACTAAGTTGAGGTAAAAAATAAAAATCCCTAGAATTTAAATCATTTTGTAGAATAGCATTCTAGCTATTTTTTGAACTTGTGGTTGACTTCCTATGTGGTCCTAAACTAAACTGTGAACTATTTAAGAGTCTTGAGGTAGAGATTAGGTATGTTCACATTTTAATAATAAAGTTTACTATAGTATTAATTCCTTTTCCCAAGCATCCCCAGTTTGGGGGCCTTCCTAACTGGAAATGTATATTTTCATGACCTATTTGAAAGAAATCTCATCTAATGTACATGCTAATATGAAAATATATATTGCCTGTGTACATGAATCATATAGTTTAGTAGTTTGCAACTTCCATCCAAATTGGTCTTCATTCTCAGCATCTTTTCTAACCTAAAGACCGACTGACTTCACATCACACCAATGACTAGTTGGTTGCCATTTAAAACATAAATTGCTAACAAAACCCATATTATTACATACCCACAAATAAGCACATATTTTGTAACAGTGAAGAAATATAGCATGTATTCTATGTAACATACATCCACATTTTCTTACTTTTTCCTTCTTAACTGCATTCAATTTTTCTGAGTTATTGCAAGCAACATGATTTTCCCATATTGTAAAATAATTCCAATCTAAGAAAACTTAACCTGCAGTAATGCAGATACAAGCGATATACAAAATTGTACCTTATTTAGTAAAATCTATTTATAACAAGATCACTTTAAAGCATTCATAAGTTAAAGTTGGTTCTTATCCATTCAGCTACCCTATGTCTTTTGGTTGGTGCAGTTAATCCATTTACCTTTAAGTTTATTATTGATAGGTACTTATTCATTATCTATTTTTCCATTTTTACTTGTGTTACTGTCTGTCTCTCTGTTTCTTCATCTTCTTAAAGCAAACCCTTTAACATCTCTTACAACCCTGGTTTGGTGGAGATGTATTCTTTTAGCCTTCTTTTGTCTGGGAAACTCCTTATTTCACCTTCCATTCTGATTGACGGCCTTGCTGGGTAGAGTAGTCTTGGTTGCAGGCCTTTGTTTTTCATTGCTTGAAATATTTTCTGCCATGCCCTTCTGGCTTGTTGTGTTTCTGTTGAGAAATCAGCTGATAACCTTATGGGAGCCCCCTTGAATGTTATTAGCTGTTTCTCTCTTGCTGCTTTTAGGATTCTCTCCTTTGAAATTTGCCATTTTAATTATGACATGTCATGGAGTGGGTCTGTTTGGATTGATCTTCATTGGGACCCTCTGTGCTTCCTGAGCTTGCATGACTTTTTCCCTCTTCAAGTTAGGTAAGTTTTCTGTCATTACTTTTTCAAACAGGTTTTCTATTCCTTGATCCTCCTCTTTTCTTTCTGGTATTCCTACAATATGGATGTTATTACATTTCATGTTGTCCTGCAGCTCTCTTAAAACCTCTTCATTCTTTTTCAGTTTTTTTTTCATTTTGTTGCCCTGCCTAGGAATTTTTTTCTACTTTAACTTCCAGCTCGAAGATCTGATCCTCTGCTTTCTCTAGCCTACTTTTGATTCCTTCTATTGTGTTCTTCAGTTCAGAAATTGTGTCCTTCATTTCCTCCTGGCTCTTATTGGTGGTTTCTATGTTCTTTTTTAACGCTGGTGTAGTTCTCAGTAAGTTCCTTGTAGCTTCCTTGGAGTTCTTCATAGTTCCCCTGGAGTTGTCTGTAGTCTTTTTTTTTTTTTTTAAACTTGCTGAATTCATTGAGCTTCTCTATCATCATTATTTTGAATTCCATGTCTGAGAGTGTGCTTGCCTCTATTTCATTTTGCACTCTTCCTGGGGATTACTCCTTTCCTTTTGCTGAGGGTATTTTTCTTTGTCTCCCCATTTTAGGTGACTCTTGTTTGTTTCTGCTTTTTAGATTGGTCTTCTTTGACTTACTGTCTTAGTGGTGTGACCTTCTGTGCTGTAGAGGTGCACTTTTTTTACTTCCTGAATCTGTGTTTGGTGACATTAGCTCATGTCCCAGTCTGGGCCTACTCATCCAGTTGGAGACTACCAGAGAGCCATGGTCTTTGTCTGTCTCTTCTAGTTGTTAATCCAATCAGTCTGTGATCCGTGGTCAGTTTTAAGCACCTCTGGGTGAGGCAGAAGAATTCAGTTACTAATTCAATCAACCTGTGATCTGAGTTCAGGTTTAGACACTGCTGGGCGGGGCCAATTAATTCCTATGGGTGGGGCTGTGGCTTCCCCTCAGGCTCCTGCCCTTTGGAGATGAGTGGTCTACTGGCTGTACAGGTCAGCAATGGACTCATGAGCTGCTCCCTCAACTCTCCCTCTAAAGCCACTGACCCAAACTTTCCCTAAGCTTCTCTAGTCCACTGTGCCCTCCCTCTGCTGGAACCCAGGGTAGGTGGGTGACTGTATTTTCGTTCATGGTCCCTTTAATAACTCGGTCTCTCTGTCCAGCTGGCTGAGCCTGGCAGCTTTTTGCTTTTCACAGTTGGGTGGTGTTTTACTCTCTGCTGTGTTGCTGTAGGCTGGGAAGCCCAGTTGGGGGTTTGGATCCCACCCTTCTCGGGTAGAACCCTCTGAGATGTTTCTCCATCCCTTCAGCTTCCACCCATGGGAGCCCTGCCAGCCTCTCCAGTCTCTGCACTTCCTACTGGTCATGTTGTGATGAATCGACTCTTCAGTTCTGTCCGTGGTAATAAGACTTCTCTCCAGTTGGTGCTCTGTTGGTTATTCCAGATGATTTCTCCCCAATTAAGTTGTTATTCCAGTTTGGCGTTGGGAGGAGATTGGTGTAGCTCCACTTACTCCTCCACCATCTTGGTTTTCCTCTCATTTTGCTTTTAAGCAACCATTAAATGTCTGGTTTTTTTGCACTGTGGATAATCAAATACTATCATTTGTGAAAATGATGTCAAAAAGGAACTCACTTTTTTATCTATGTGTTTTGGCAAAAATATTCAAATGTTTTTTGCAGTAGGCTTTGCAGGACATTTTTTAAAAAGTCCACAGAGCCATAATCCTCCCTGAGTTTCTATTAAGAAAGTAGAGCATTTTCTGGAATTGTCAGGGGCTGTATTAGTGAGTGGCAGGATCAGGATTGCTTGTGAGAATGTCCTGAGAGTCAAGCATCCAAGCTTTGACTAGGGTACATAGCACTTGCATCATTTCTGGGAACTGCAGACATCTTGCAGAATAATGAATTAAATTTGAAAGGACAGCAGAGGAGAGGGAAAATGCCCTGGCTCCATGAGTCATCAGGATAATGCTTTCAGATCTCTGGCCTCCTGAAAGAAGGGGGTTGGTTGATGGCCTTATGGTCTCCACTTCCTCTCAGGACAGGTGGTTCAAGTTTCATATACTCTTCATGCAGAAAAATAGCTCAAGTCCCTTAAAAATAGTATTTTAATGTGTGGTCCCACCATGCACTTCCATTGAGCAAGTATATGACAAGTAAGATGAGACAGTAATTATTCCCAAGTCCCAAAAGCCTACTTGTGTAATCTCTTATCCTTGCAACAATCCTACAAGATTAGGAACAACAGAGACTACAACTGATCCCATTTTAGAGATAGCGAAACTGAGGCCCCAAATTCTGTACTGTCATGTCCAAAGATTGAAATCCAGACACCAGTTTTAAAAATCCAAACCCTTTTCATTACCCAGGCCATTGTTTAATGAGCAGTTACTTTATGTGAAACATTTTAATCTTATATTAACAGCATTTAATCCTTGTAATAAATGAATGAAGTCGTACTATTGTTAATGTTCATCTTAAAGGTATTCAAACTGAGGTACAAAGATGCAATTTGTCTGTAATTACCCAAGTAGTAAGTGGCCAAGTTAAGATTCCAACTCAGAGCCCTGGCTGGTAGCACAGTGGATAAGGCACCGGCCTGTGAACCCAAAGGTCGCAGGTTCGATTCCCAGCCAGGGCAACATAACCAGGTTGCAGGCCAGGTCTCCAGTCAGGTCTGTGGCTGGAGGCAGGTGAAAAGCAACCATACATTGATGTCTCTCTCCCTCACTGCCTCTCTCTCTTCCCCTCTTTCTAAAAATAATAAAATAAAATCTTAAAAAAAAAAAAAAAGATTCCAACTCAGGTGACAAGCCCACGGGTCCAGGTACTAAGCTATTGCACATTCCTGCAGCCTGTTACTTCAGAGCAGAAATAAACAAATAAATAAATCACCTGCCGACTGGAGAAGAAATAAGCACTCTCTCTACTACTCTCTCAATTACATTATACTTCACTGACACTTAAAAGTGAGCTGGTCACACACTCACCTACTCAATACTGCTTGGCCACATAAAGATCATACATGCTGCTTGCCGATGCAGCAGAAAATTTACCAGAGAGAAAGAAGCAAATGTACCCAAAGCTTGGGCATTGTATCATTAAAAATTCCTGCCATAGATTAAGGCTAAGCTACCAATTGAGTTAGTTCTTTCTCACTATGTACTTACCATGTAGCCCCCATCCTCACAACCAACCTCTATCCAAATTAACTGAAAAATAAACCACAGACTGATCGGTGGTCAACTGCTGGAGTTTTAGTTCTTTAGACAGTAATTTTTGCATCCCAAGGTCTTTGTTTTCTAGGAAAAATGAGAGACCTGAGTGGACATTTCCAACTTTAAAATTCTATGGTTACAAAACTGAATCATGTAGTCATTATATATCCATAAGGAAAATAAAAATATATGAGGAAAAACTGTCTATTTTTACTGAAAAGTCTTTAAATGTTTTTTTGTAGCTTTATACATTTGTGGACAACTCAGATGAATTATGGTAAGATGGCATAAAAAGGTTTATCTAAAAAGTATGTTTAAAGGAATAACAATTTATTGCTTATAAGTAACAGGCATAAGCCAACAAGCCTGGAAGAGGAAAATGAACTAGCAGGATGTGTTAAACTTATCTGGTTTTTGATATTTTAAATGCTGATAGCTTCAGAGGAATTACCTGTTTATGATGGGAAAACCTGAAGAAAAAAAAAGACTCAAATATTAGCTTAAAGGATGCTGCTAAATTGTTGTTAAACAAAGATCATTGATCTCTTTTCTTACATGGTGGTAATATTCAATATTTAAATCAGAAAAAAATGAAAGAAGTTTAGTGCTTGATGTGTTTCCAGTAATACTGTATAGAAAGGAGTAAAATAGAATTGCTATTTTAAAAAGTCCAACAAACTGTCAATTTAAATGAGGACAAAAATTACTTGCTCTGTATGTCCCTACTCTAAATCTCAGCATCATAAGACTCCTGGAATTCCAGAAGGAAAGGGAGAAGAAAATCCAATTCCATTGACACAGAGCCATTGTGCCAGCTGTAGCATTTGGCTTTGTGGCTGTAGTTTCTTTATCTCAGGCATCACAATGGCAAAGGCCTTATTTCCCAACAAACATCTCTGTTGAGCTCCCCTTGACCTAGTTCCTGGGTCATACCACTTGGAATTAAGGACCCTTGAGAAACCCTGTCATCCAAGTGCTCTGCCTCCTCTCAAGGATTTGTGTTATTATTCCACTGGACTGAGCTCTGAAATTGAAGTTAGGAGCAGATACTACCTTTTCTGCATTCCAGATTCCTTGTCTCATGCCCCCACTCCCAACACCTTACTTTCTGTAAATGAAGGGAAAAAGTCTAAAAACAATTTGAGAATATGGAGTTAGTAGTTGGAGAAACCCTACTCTGTGATCACTCCAAAACTGCAACAAGAACTTGGGCTCGTCATTTGCCCATTGTACAATAAATTGATATAGATTCATTTTTGTTCACTATTGTAGTTGAAATTTTTTTAATTTATGTATAAAAGAAGGAAAGGCATTGTTTTTTGGAAAAGGTGGCAATCTCAAAAAAAAAAAAATTAAAAAATCAGCAACCACTAGCAGCTTTGTGGGAAAGCAAATGTTTTATGTCGAATGCTATGTCATCCACCAAAAACCAACTTAAGTGATTAGTCTTCTTCCCCCTGTGGAACTTTAAGGCTCCAGGGAAAAGGGGTTTGGCCTCCTTTCTGTATACCCACAATGTGTCCGGCACAGTGCCCTGTCCATTGTAAGTCCTCATGGACCAATTCCTCTCTAGCTGAAGCCCTGAAGGAGTGGCTCATTAACCAGGTAAAAATGAGAAGAAATGCAGGTAGTTTTGAAATCCCTTATTAAGCTCTAGAACGAGATCAAAATAGTGGTTTTCAATTGTATTCAAATGCAACTTTGACAGGTTGGCATAGACCTGAAAACATGGTGAATGGGGAAACACAGCACCACTAAGATCAGAATTACTACTACTAAGACACCATAGATGAAAAGAAAACAGGGAGACAAAAAGATAGTTTAAAGTGATCTCAAATATATATCTGTTAATTGCCATTTCAGTTCCTCAAATATGCCTATGTGACACTGAATAATTAAAACTGAGGCACAGTAGTTAAGGCGCCGGCCTGCAGACCCAAAGGTCGCAGGTTCGATTCCCCAGCCAGGGCACATAATCAGGTTGCAAACCAGGTCTCCAATCAGGTCTGTGGCTGGAAGCAGGTGAAATGCAACCATACATTGATTCTCCCCCTCTCTGCCTCTCTCCCTTCCCCTCTTTCTAAAAAGAATAAAATAAAATCTTTTTTTAAATAAATAAATAAAATAAAATAAAATAAAACTGAGGCAGGTAGTTGAACTTGCATCATAGATGCAGCCTGCATTAACTGGCAGGAAGAAAGAGGAAGCAGGAAACCTGGATTCTTTCCCTTTGTGATAAAGAAGGCTCGTACTGATCCAGAGACCCTGGCAGCCCTGGGAAGGGACAACTCTAAATAAGGAAAAGGCACCTAGAAGGAAGTGGAAGAAATCAGGGACTTGTTCAGTCTCCATACACATCTGTGATAAATCCTTGTATATAGAAATAATGTTTATTAATCTCCTATTGTGTTCCAGGCACTAGGCACTAGAGATACATATAGGCATACGATCTCATGGAGATTTCAGTTGGTGGAAGAGAGACAATAAGCAATCAATTCAAAATATCAGAGGGTTTGAAGAAAAAGGAATGACTTGATAATGAGTGGGAGAGGGCCAGGTCTACTTAAAATGAAATGGCCAAGGAGTCTCTACTAATGCCTGAGTGACAAGAAGCCAGACATATAAAGATGGAGAGAAGGCACTCTGGACAAAGGGAACATGAGAGCAAATGTGCTAACAAAAGGGCAGGTCAGCGTGGCTGCTACTCTCAGAACAAGGAGGAAGGGGAGATGTGTTCCCATAGAGGAGCAGGGCAAGATCATTAGGTCAAGGTAGGGTATTAGCATTTTATTCTAGATAAAGTAATGGTGGGATACCATCAGCAGAGTGACAAGGCCTCGTTTATGTCATAAAATCCACCTGTACTGCTATGTGAGGGCAATCATGCTGTGTGTGGGAGGGGGAGTGGCAGACCTCTTGGTGGTTTATCCTGTCAGCTTCACAGACGATGGTGATGGCTGAGGCAAAGAGAGGTAGTAATAGAGATGGAGAAAAGAAAGATAATAATAGCAATAACAAAACAATAATAGTAATGAAAATATATTTTGAAGCAAAAGGCGACATGGAAGTAAAGTAAATTAAAAACCCACTAACTAAATACTTCTAATGCTGTCTATAGTATACCATGGCATTAGTGATGCTAAAATAGATTGTTCTATTGGGGCATACTCCAGCCTTGTGAAATTTATCACTGGTGAATAACCACTCCCAATTTCACAAAATGAAAACTATAGAAAATAGCCAAATCAAATTTATTTAGCAGACACTAAAAGTCTCTTGACCATCTATTATTCTTCCTTTATTTTGGAAATTCTCCCCAAGACAAATTCATGGTAGAAATAGACCCTCAGTCTATAGCAGCCATTGGAAAACAATTCTCACAGTAGCATGGCTTTCTCAGTTATGAGCATGGTGCCTTTAGAGCACTTGTTCATGTGACCTGATTTCATAATGACCTTCGATTACAATTTGTCTCCATGCAGAGGTCTGCTTACAGAGAAAAGAGGAAGAAGAGGAAGCATATTTTTGATGGCCTACAATGGGCCATCATTGTGACAGGAATCTGAAAAGACATTACTTTTTAATCCATCTTTTTTACCAAGTTAGTATTTTGGGCTTTGCTTTGCAAACTAAGGAAGAAATAAAAAAGAGGATCAGAGTGGTAAGGATGACTTGCCCAAAGTTACATAGCCAGTAGTAGCAAAATCAGACTGCCCAGTTCAGATACCATTTAATCCCAGAATTTTCTGTGTAGCTTTGCCTTGTTTGGTGCATCTGATTGGAGAAGAGTGGTCAGAAGAACTGAAAAAAAGCTAAAACCATCTCTTTGATTTATGTTTAAAAGGGCAGGAGGTTCAGATCAGGAAATCCAGAGGACTGGGAGAGAGAGAAGAGAAGAGCCAGAGTGCAAACAACTTTGGGGGAATTCACAGAATGTTAAAAGATAAAAATGGGAATGTTAGGTAACTGCCATCTGTGATGTGTGCAATGTTGGAAAAGAGATGTGGGAGAGGGATTTTAAGAACGTATTCTGTGTACCTTGTATGGACTTCCTCTTTGATGAATCTTTTTGACATTTCAGTTAAGATTTAAACTGTTTTTGATGCTTTGAAGTTTCCTTTATGAGGGTCTCATTAAAGTAAACCAGGAAGTAATCCTGCCTTTGGTAGGTTGCATGAGTCTCCTGTAGGATTTTCTGTAGTAGTTGAATCAAAACTCAAACCCAGACCTGTCTGATTCCCAAGCTCATGTCTCCTTCACCACAAGAGAATGACTTCTAAATAAATAAGGAAACAAAATATCCCTGGCTGACACAATTTTGGAAGTTTCCATTCGTCATATCTCTACCGGCTATTTATGTGGCATTGGCTAGAGTCAAATGTACGATTTCCAGAAACTTAATTTGACAAAGAGAAAAAGAAACCAATTGAGATAATATTAGAAGAAGAAAGCTAATTGTCCTAGGGTGTGCTTCATTCACCTTCATCCTATGATTGCTCATATCTAAGCCATTTATTTAAACACAGAGAAAGCCACATGAGTGGTCTTTACAGATGTTTTAAAGAGCTTTCTAAGGCAATTGTGACTACATGATTGTAATCTTAGTGCCTGATTTGACAACATGTAACTCCATTAAATGTTCAAACCAGGACAGGGCAAACAGGGACAAAGGATCCCTACAATGCTCTTGAGAAGGAGATAGTCTCCCATGCTCTTGAAACATAGTAAGTCCTCAATACATTGTTTGTCAAATGGATGAATGATGAAATAATAGACAAATGAGAAGCCGGGAAAAACAACACCCACATAATGGTTCAGTTCTAGTCACATTACCAGGTTCTCTGTTGGTACCAACAAGCATGACAGCCAGTAATTTGTCAGACCAACAAATCTGATTGTCAAGGAATGCCTGGAGGAAAAATTTTCTTTGTGGGGGACCACCAACCTGCAGAGATCCCTTGGTGCTGCAGATGAAATGAAGACTTCCCAGGCAGATTGTGCTAGGGAAGAGAAGGCTGGCTAGTGTCTGATAGACAAATGCTAGGTTTGCTCTTCTCCCAGATCTTTTTTTTTTTTTTTTAATTTTATTGTTATTGTATTACATCCATCCCCTTTTTGCTCCCCTCTGTCCCCCTTCTCCCAGATCTTTTATTGAATGCAGTAAACTTGAAGGCATGTAGCTTGTCAATCAATGCTGAACAGTGCTAATTACAGGAAAATAGATATTGTTCAGGAACAAGTGAAGGAGCACTGAGATCTGACTCAGGTCAGGATGTGCATTCAAATTTAAAAAACCTCTGCTGTCAGTACAACAGAAGGATTAAGTGAGGTGAGAGAACAGGCCAGGGTTCAAGGGGGCTAAAATATTTTCTCACGGCCCAATTCTCGCTGGGGCCCACTGGCTATAAATCAAAGCACATATACACCCAGCTTTTCTGGTTTTCTGGTCAGGTCTTACAGGATGTGCCTGGCCTGCGCAGGGGTCCAAGCCTCCACGCTTTCCCAGGGGTGCCCCGACATTTCATCATGCGTTATCCACTCCCCTTTCAGAATGCCCATCCAGTACAATGAAATTGCTTCTCCTTTTCCCATCTCCAGCTCTTCCCCCAATTCCAACCTTGTATCTTGATGTTACCCTTTTAATTTTTTTCCCCATCCTTCCAGTCCAAATTTATTATTCTGGTTCCTCTTGGTCAGGGCTTCACTTGGTATAGTGGGTTGAATAGTGGCACCCTTCCAAAAATACTAATATATGTCCATGTTCTAACCTCTGAAACCTATTACAAATGTGACCTTCTTTGGTAGAAGTATCTTTGCAAATATAATTAAGGCTCTTAAGATGAGATCATCCTGGATTTAGTTTGAGCTCCAAATCTAAATCTAATGCCAGGTGTTCTTAAAGGGGAAGGCAGAAGTTTTGAGACACAGAGAATGCAGAAGGTGACGGGAAGATGGAGGCAGAGATTTGGTGGTGTATCTACAAGACAAGAACACAGAGGGTTTTTGGCAGCCCCCGGAGCTAGAAAAGAACCACAGGATGGAAGCTCCCTTAGGGTCTCCAGAACAAACCAGCTCTTTCAACTTTGTATTAGACTTCTAACACCCAGAACTGTGACAGAATACATTTCTATTGTTTAAAGCCAACAAGTTTGTGGTAGTTTGTTACAGCAGCCCTAGAAAATCGATACATTTGGTAATTGCATTGTGTACTTCAGGCCAATGTTGATGACCAACTTATATTGCAATATTCTTTAGGGAATAGCAGAGATAAAAACCTAGAAAAAGGATTTCTCCATCTCAAGTAGCAAATATTTTTTAAATGTTCATGGAAAAGATATTCTGGAGGTGCAGCAGTGATTTCAGTTGCACCCTCCAACTGCATTAGATGGGCAACCGCCTTTGATACTTCTGAGAAAAGAGAGCCCTGCACAATCTGAAATGCTCCATAGGTGGTCAATATAAAGGGTGGCTCAGACAGAATTTGATCTCACTTTGTATTTATATGACTGAATAAAAGATACATATTTTATAAATGGCTTTAAGATTTCCCAATGACTTTGTAACAACATTTGATGTCTCTGTGTAAGTGAATTTTAGCTCCCACGGTCTTGTGTACAAGCGTTCCCCAACGGTATAATCTCATAAACAGCCTCTTACATCATCGCTGTGCTCTTCCAGTAAAAACCAGATTACAGCACACACAGAATATCACATGTCAGCATCATGTTCTCACACAGCACTTTCTGGAAGCTGGGTCAAGCACTTCTTTCAAAGGAGTTTGCTTGGCATTGGTGAGGCTATTTTGATTCCTCTACATTTGCTATGCAGGTGAATTGGTTTCATAGAATCATTGAATTTCAGGGCTCACCATTGAATCCAACTATCCCACATCCCCTTTCTACTGATGAGAAAGCTAAAACTTGTCTAAGAGCATACAGTTGGCTATATGTGGTAAAGTGATTGTTCCTGTGCTCATATTGGGTGGAAAAGTAATTATTCTTCCACATGGGAACTTCTTGAGTAGCTCCTTGTAGGAAAGGCCTGCAAGGAATGGTGAGGGGGAATGGAGCACAATGTAGTTTGCTATATCAGAGGGAGCCCACAGATTCCTGGCACAGCCCAGTGGCCAGATGGGACTTAGAATTATGGAGACCTTGACTCCCAAATTAGTACCATTTTCATTATGTCAAACTGACTCTCCTTCATGTATAATTTTTAAATAGAATTATAGATGCTTAGAACCAGATTACTCAGTGGTCCAAACTTTCATTCCACTACAGCACAAGTGACACAATCATTAACCTAGTGGTTTACTACCTATTTAGATGGAGGTGGGGACAAGATAGGAAGAACCCCACCTGTGGGCTTAAATGGAGTGCATGGGACGATCGTGGGAAGTTAGATAAAGGCCTCCTGGAAATGCTGATCACTCTCTCCCCTTTCCTCTCTCTGAGTCATCAAGTTTGATGTTCCTTAGGATACAACAATATGTGCCAAAACAATTATTTAAAAGGTCTTTTTATAAATAATAATTTTCCAGAGTATAGACAACCTTTGGAGTTATCACACAATCATACCAAGACTCTGCAAAAATTTGGTTGTCCTTCATACACCATACTGATCTGGCTGAGTGCATATCTAATTATAGCCCAAATTGTGTTCAAGGTCTAAACAAGCTATGAAAAGAAATGCCAGAGGTTGTAAATTATCAGTATTATAATATACAAATTACAGCTGGAATTATTGTTGTGTTAAGCACTGGCATAAATTTTGAGGTGAAAAAAATAGCTCTTCATAAATTGTTAAGACTGGAAATTTACTTCCCGGTAGTATGCTAGTAAGTTTTTAACAATCAGTTCTCCAGAATTAACCAAAAAAAAAAAAAAAAAAAGTTCTGATTTGTAGCATTTAAATACTTCCACCATGGCTGATTTCAAGATATCAATATGACATCAATGAACACAAAGTTGGAAAGAAATGTAGACAACTGGCTCTCACAAACTGCTACAAGCTGGCTCTAGTCACTGACCTTTTCTAAAATATATTTATGGAAAGTGTTTACAATGTGCCTACCATCTGACTCAGAGAATTTATTCTCAAAAACAGTCAAAGATGTACGTACATGCAGGCATATAAACAAAATTGTTCATAATATCAAAAATCTGAAAAAGCTCATTGTTCATCAATAAATAATTGATTAAGTAAATTGCTTATACCTATAAGGTAATACAATATCATCAA
The DNA here is from genome assembly GCA_004026585.1 of Noctilio leporinus. Classification (NCBI taxonomy): domain Eukaryota; kingdom Metazoa; phylum Chordata; class Mammalia; order Chiroptera; family Noctilionidae; genus Noctilio; species Noctilio leporinus. Next base: position 18,633 of record PVIW01002061.1, read on the forward strand.
AGTAATATTTTATTTATATATACATATGACTTAGGAATATAGTATTATTTTATTGCATGAAAAAATGTTAGGAAATTAGCAAAAGTAATTTTTTTTTAACTTTTAAAAGATTTTATTTTTAGAGAGAGGGGAAGGGAAGGAGAAAGAGAGGGAGAGAAACATGATGCACAAAAGAAACATCTATCAGTTGCCTCTTGCATGCCTCAGCAGGGGACTGAACCTGAAACCCAGGCATGTGCTCTGACCAGGAACTGAACCAATAACCCTTTGTGAGACAACACGTAACCAACTGAGTCACACTGGTCAGGGCACTAAATATGTATATATTCAGCAAAAATTTCTTTCTATCAGCATGTGTTTTCCCTTTTCTTCTTAGTCAATGCAATCTCTGGTGGTTAATAGGGTAAAGGGCGACTTAGAATAAAGGAATAAAGAAACTATTTCCTTGACTAAGTTCTGGCCAGTGGAGTATGAGGAACAGGCCTTAAAGGGAGTGAGTGTGCTCTTTACCCCTTCTCATTCCTGCAGGCTGGACCAGATACAGTGGCTGGAGCTCAGATAGCCATCATGGGCTTTGAGTTGGAAAGGTACAAACAGAATAAGGAAACAGCAAAATCAGGGGATTATGGGTTCTGGACAACTTACCTTCAGAGTTAATAACATGTCATATATATGCATATTGTTGATTGGAAAGGTCTAGGAGAATATACACCTGTGGTGATAATAGTTATCTCTAGGGTGATAAAAGTTTTGTGTTTATTTTTTGTCTTTTTTAATTCATCTCTATTTTCTAATCTGTATTCTTCTAACAAAAATATATATCACTGTGTACTAGTTACAAGATGAGAAAGCAAGACTATTGGAAGTTATGAATTTTGATGACAGGATCTCACTGAAGATGTAAGTAAGACATTATAAAAAGGGCAGAAAAACTAGAGTTTCAAGTGTGTTTGCATATAACACCATTCCCTCCTCTTAAAGAAGGTGAAGGTTGGAGAGTTAAAACAATAGTTCTCAATTTAAACAGTTGCCAAGTTATTATACTTCATTCACTTTTGTAAGAAACCAATTTAGCCCTGGCTGGTAGCACAGTGGATAAGGCACCGGCCTGCAAACACAAAGGTCGCTGGTTCGATTCCCAGCCTAGGCAAATAACCAGGTTGCAAACCAGGTCTCCAGCCAGATCTGTAGCTGGAGGCAGGTGAAAGGCAACCATACACTGATGCTTCTCTCTCTCTCTTCCCCCCACTCTGAAAATTAATAAATAAAATCTTTAAAAAAAAAAAGAAAGAAAGAAACCAATTTCACTTGTAGATGGTGTACAATAGCCATGAGAAACTTGAAACCTGATGATGTAATTAACAGTTCCCTACAAGTCAACTGAGACCAGGGTGTAAACCCATTAAGCCTGAATCTATGCTATCAACCCTGACTGAGTACTTAAGAAGAGCCCCTATTGACGAAGAGAAAAGCAGACCTGTGACACCTGGAAAGAGATCACCACTGTCAGCTTTCACCACTGTCAGCTTTCATGCCTCCAGTTAAGAAATTCTGAGGGTGTCAGAGCCTCCACAAATCATTGTATCACTTGAATCAGGTGCATTCGTAGAGCCAAATATTTCTGAGAATGACTACTGGCTCTGCCAAATACCAGCTGGGCTCATTTTTATTGTAGGTAGGTTTTTTAGTTCATGAATTTTATTTCTTAGAGCAATTTTTATGTTTAGGGAAAAACTGAATAGAAAATACTGAATTCTCATATACACCACCCCTGCCCCAGTGTCCCATTATCAACTTCTTGCATTAGTTCTAGTATATTTGTTACAACTGATGAATCAATATTGATAAGTTATTATATTAATAAATTAATAGTTTACATAGGGTTTGCTCCTTCTGTTATACAGTTCTGTGGGGTTTCCAATGCATAATGTTATGTCTGCATTAAGGTGTACAGGACAGTTTCATTGACTTAAAAATCCCATAGGCTCTACTTTTCATCCCTCCCTTCCTGCTCCTCATCCCAACCCCTGTCAGCCACTGATGTTTTTAACTGTCTCTATAATTTTGCCTTTTCCAGAATGTCATATAGTTGGAATCACTATGTACACAGATTTTCCAAGCTGCTTTAGCAATATGCATTTCAGGTTCCTCCATGTCTTTACATGGCTTGATAGCTCATGTCAGCACTGAATGGTAAGCCAGTTTTTGAAATTCTTTGAATTTCAGTTTCTCATTGTAATAGGAGTAATGGTGCTCACTTTGAAGGGTTGATGTGGATGCTTGTGAAGATGGTATGAATATAAAGTTTCTGGCATATAGAACATAGTCAACAAACATCAGTTCCCTCCCTCACTGATTTAGATAAGGACAATGTGGCCTGCTGAAAACTGCCCCCTCCAAAGGTGTCAACATCCTAATCCTTGTGAATAAATTACTTCACATGGAAAAGGGAAATTGGAAGATGTGATTACATTAAGGATCTTGAGATAGGATGATGCTGGATTATCTGGTGGACCCAATGTAATCACAAGAGTCATTCTGAGAAGGAGATATGAAGAGTCAAAGAAGGTGATTCAACAGTGGAAACAAGAATCAGAGGTCATGCGCTAAGGAATGTGGGCCACCTCCAGAAGCTGGTAAAAGTAAGGAATAGATGGATTCTCCTCTAGAACCTCCAGAAAAACCAAAGCCCTGCCAACACCCTTAGGTTTAGCCCTATAAAACCGTATCAGACTCGTGGCTTCCAAAACTGTAACATAACAAATGTATGTTGTTTAAGCCACTAAGCTTGTTGTGATTTGTTAAAGCCGCAATAGGAAATGAATGCATGCAATTGGCCTCCACATTCTCTTTCATCCCATTCCAGTGTGCATTCCTACATTTTAGGAAAATAAAAACTGTATTTCCTAGAATCTCTATCTCTTGCAGCTAGGGTTGAAAAAGGGATCCCCAATTAGAAGCACTTGTGTAAGTTTTGGAACATGGAAGTGAGGCAAAGGTCATTTTCCTGTGGCTTTTGGCTGCCTTTCACTGGAAAATAAGGTTATGGAGCTGTATTTTCTGCTGCAGCATCCACTGGGAGCTCTGAACACCCAGCTTCATGGGATTAATGACAGAAGAGGCAACAGTGGATTCCTGATCCCGCAGCGGCCTACTGATTCCCTACCACCAGGGAAGAGGTAGTTTCTCTCTTAGCTGCAAATCTGCAGTGTCCTGGGAACCATTCCAGAACTTATAGAAACAATGCCAGAAGTCCATCTTAGCCCCTGCTTCACCAGCATTTCCACTGATTTCATAAGCAACTAATTCTTTGTATTAAGTTTCTGCTTAAAATAACTAGAGTTGTTTCCCTTTGCTTCAATGGAAACCTGGTTGATACAACCTTTACTCTTACCATTCCAGGGGAAGCAGGAATTCTCAGCTGGGAATGCTGGGTGCTTAGAGATACTACACATCAACTGGCAGGCAGCTCTAACATAACCAAAATCAGGTTCGGCTGCCTGTGGCTACAAAAGCCAATGCTCAAGAGGCAGGTGCTGATGTAAAGGAGAGTGGTTTATTTTCAGGTGCCAGCCACCTGGAAATGGGGAACTCATGTCTCAAAGCCCATCTTCACATGTCAGTGGAGGCAGAGGTTATGATAAGCAGGGAGAGGGGATAGATGTAATACAACAACAATAAAATTTTTTTTTAATTAAATTAAAAAAAAAAAAAAAATAGATAAGCAGGGAGAGGGGAACAGAACAGAAAGATCAAGGAAGGGGGTTGCAAAGTTTTCTATGTGCAGACCAGCACAGTCCATTCTGATAAGGCAAGTGACAGTCCGCTGTGTGTCATCCTGGTTTAGTCATCCTGGCTTCATGTCATCCTGGTTCCATGGTCAGCAAATCTCCCAGACCTGGGATACCTGAAGGTTGGGGTCTGTACTTTCCCAAGTTAGGCCCTAGGATTCTTACACAAACATGCTGTTCATCAAGCTGCATATGAGTCAGAGTCAGAACTTACAGACACAATGTCCTAAGAATGAAGAGACAGGTTATAATACCCCAACATTATAATTTTCCACTATTACAAATCCCCGCTATCAATTTTTCTTCCACTTCCATGGAAGTTAAATGGTTGTAACCAGAACATTTTGGAAAAATCAGTTCAGATACCTTGCCATCCCTTCTTTTTTGACTCCTTTTTACTGCAAATAGCTTAAGGCAGTGAAATGGTGAGCAAGCAAATAGCATAAGGAAACGTGAAGAAAGCAAGGCAACCATGGCTACCCTGTAGGAAGAAAGTTCACTTCGGCCCCTTGTGGCAATTTCTTTGACCCTGTTTCCTTTTCTCCCTAAGGTCAGTACTTGGAACTTTTTCTAAAAATAAAAGTCTACAAACTTGAAAGAACTTTTGGATATCAAAATGATTAGAACTAAAAGTGCTGAGAATTCTGTAAGATTAAAACCAAGGAAATATCTCAAAAAATATAATAAAGCACGGAAAGTTGGAAAATCACGAACAGAGATAGTTGTAGTAGTTCAATCCAGGAAAACCAATACCTACCTGATGAGTATTCCAGGGAGAGAGAATAGAAATGAAACAAGGACACATGTCTCAAGACTAAAATGGCAGCAGCTATCCTACAAATTTCTACCAGAAAAACAAGTCACATGACCAACAGCACTAAAGCTTAATGGAGAAATGCCTTCAAAATTGTGGAAAGAAGTTCAAATTAAAATTCTAAACATAGGCAACATACCCTATTTCAATTATTATAAGAACTAGTTTTTCCCCCATATGCAAATATCTTTAAAATTAGAATGCATCTTGCAATCACTGTCAGTCAGATGACATCAGGACCTACTTGTGTTTTATTGATAATTTCCAATGAGGTTGAGACAGGACCAACATCAAATCATCAAGAGTGAGAGTAAAAGAAATTTTCCAATCTGCCAAGATGCTATCTACCTCCCACAAACTCCTTCTAGGGTTGCCACAACAAATTACCACAAACTAGATGACTTAAAACAATAGAAACTTATTTTCTCACAGTTCTAGAGTCCAGATATATGAAAATCAAGGTGTCAGCTAGATTGGTTCCTTCTTAGGGTCCACTCAATGCCTCACTCCTAGTCTGTGGGGTTTTCTGACAAATCTTGATGTTCTTGATTTGTGACAGCATAATTTCAATCTCTGCCTTTGTTATCATGTAACATTCATCTTGTTTGTCTGTCTGTGTCTCTTTTCTTCCTATAAGGAAAACAGTCATACGGGATTAGGGTCTACCCAAATGACCTCTTCATAAATTGGCTACATCTTCAAAGACCCTATTTTCAAATCAGGTCACATTCACAGGTATTGGAGGTTAGAACTTGAACATATATTTTTGGGAAACGTAATTCATCCCACAACACTTTTTGAAGAATGTATATAACATATGCTCCAGCAAAACAAATGAGTGAATCAAAAACCAAGAAGACAAAAGATCCAGCAAATCGGAGATTTGGGGGGGATACAAAATCTCAAGGAGTCAACTAAAAGATAAGCCCAGATGGCAGCTGGGTAGCAGAACTGCAAAACAACCAATCCAATTTTGAGAATAGAGAGAAAAGGAGGAGAGGCTCTAAGGAAAAGTAAGGAAAACTTATAAACCACTTGAAGATATCTAAACATGTGGGGGAAAATTCTTTTGAAAAATACAAATTTTAACCAAGGGGCAACAACTGAGGTAAAAAAAAAATATATATATATGCAAGCTTTAAAAAGTAGCTCAAGGAAAAATAAAATGTTACATGCAAAGGGGAAAATAATCATTTAAAAATTTTTGGCTCACAGTGAACAATTTTTATATGCTCATAATAATGCAAGCACTGAATGTTGACTTAAGAAGTTTTTTGGAAGGATGGAGAGTGGGAAGTAAGTGATATTTACAAAGGTAAAATCCCCAGTTATCTTAACAGGAATCAATAGGTAATGCCAAGATAATAATAAATCAAGAAATTTCATTATAAGCATAATCTTAAGAAGTACATAGATCAATACAAAACAAAATAGCTAAAATGTTTGCCTCTAGGGAATGCAATGGGGATAGCAGGTGTGATTGGTGTAAGATTACTATTTGGGGTTGTAATATACTTTTACTACACTTTATTTTATTAATATTTATTTTTAATGTTTTCAGAGAATTTTTAAAGGCAAGAATTAATAAGAGGAAAAACGTAAATTCTGTGTGAAATCTAACAGCTCCCTCAGAGAATTATTTCTTCCTTAATTGAACCCAAATAAGATTTTTTATATTGCACAATTATAGCCCTTTTCACATTTTACATCTTGTCTCCTTTAGCCCACCACCATTTTAAAATTATTCCAGTCACAACAGGAATAATTCATTAGCAGTTCTGCCCCTCTGCACCTGACAGTGAGACCCTGAATTTTCTTATTCATTTGTGTCTCTCTCAGTAACTAGTTGAAAATGCAGAACATAATAGATGCTCAATGAATATTTGCTGATAAATATATGAGATGAAATATTGAATGAATGAATGAATCTGTTTCTGAGAGCCTCAATAATGCCAATAAATGCATTTTCCATCCATTAAATATTAATAGAGAAGACAGCAAAGTTTCCCATAAGAACTTTTATCTGTTGTTTAGGAAAAGTCTTAGCTGTCTTATTACAGCATAAAAGGACAATATTGTTTCATGTAAGTTGCTTAGAAATTCCACATACCCATCACTGTCAAGATGAGTGTCTGAGAGGTGTAGGTTTTCAAACTCATTAGACTGCAAATCAGCTTTAAACAGTATACTAGCATTGCATATGTGGCCATAGTTGTTACATTGTCACCTTTAGATGGTGAGGCCACCTTACAAAAGAAGCATCTCCTGAACAACCTCCTTACAATTATCACCCTCGTTCACCACTACCAGAACTCCATCACCTTTCTCCTCTCCTTTTCCCTTAAGTACTTATCTATAACCACAGAAGTTGATCTGAACTTCAGTTTCCAGGGTCTTTAGTGGGGTACCATGGTCAACAAGAATTTTCTGGAATGATGGATATGTTCTATATCTTGACATGGGTAGTAGTAGTATACGCTTGTCAAAAACCTTAAGCTGGACACTTAAATTTTGTATGTCCTATTTTACATCAATATATAGTAGATTGCACTTCAATAAAGTTCTATTAGCTTTAAAAACTTAAGAGCTAAAGATAAAATGTGTGGAATTTTCTATATATTATGCTGCAATAAGACATTTTTTTAAAATTTAAGACACATCTTACAAATTGTGAACAATTCTTATGGACTGAATGTTTGCATTCCCTTAGAATTCATATGTTGGAATCCTAACTTCCTGTGGCTCTATTTGGAGATAAGGCCTCTAAAGAAATAATTAAGATTGAACAAGGTCATAGGGTGGGGTTCTGACCTGACAGCATTAGTGTCCTCACAAAAAGAGACACAAAAGAACTCCCTCTCTCCGCATGAAGGCTGGATCATGTGAGCAGTCAGATGACAGCTGCCTGAAAGCCAAGAGAAGAGGCCTCAGAATGAAACCTACCTTGCCAGTCACTTATCTTGGACTTCCCAGCCTCCAGAACCACAAGAAATAAATCTCTGTTGTGTAAGCCAGCCTGTGGTATACTGGTACAGCAGCCCAAGCAGACTAACACAGCAGTGAAACTAGGGACAGACTAGCTACTGCATCCTAAAATTCATCACTTTATTGGAGCTGAGGCCATGCTTCCCACCAGCTACTCCACACACACATTACAGGGATACTAAGGCAGGCCTGTTCCTGGTAGAGAGGTAGGGCTCCTCCGATGGGACCCTGTGGCTCAAGACTCCCCATCACCCTTTCCAAAAAGTTCTTAGACCTGCACCACAGTCTAAGATTTTTCCTTCCCTCTCCTCCACAGCAGTGAAGACCTACATTGAATTCTGAAAGCATGACCAGCTTCCTCCAGCTCCTTTCTCTTTACCCCTTGCAAATGTTTTCCCATTAAATCTTTTGCACAGTTACTACCATCATGGCAGCTGCTTCTCAGAGTACCCAAACTAACTCCTTAGGAAAAGGAAAAGAGATCAAGTCGACAAGTTATGTGGCAGAAGCAATATCAGCTGCCAGTTAAAAAAAAAGGTTAGAATATTACAGAAACTTAACCACATGTATGACAAACTTGCCTGTTTATTCACTTAAAGTGATCCTGGCTGTGAGATCCAAGGGAATTGAGCTTTTTATTTCTATTTTTTAAAGATTTTATTTATTCATTTTTAGAAAGAAGGGAAGGAACAGAGAAAGAAAGGGAGAGAAACATTAATGTGTGAGAGATATGTTGATTGGTTGCATCTCACACACCCCCAAGGGGGGATCTGGCCTGCAACCCAGGCATGTGCCCTGACTGAGAATCAAACCAGTGACCGTTGGGTTCAGAGGCCTTCACTCAATCCACTGAACCATACCAGTCAGAGTGGGAATCAAGCCTTTTTGGAACCATTGTTTGTTCAAAACTATTGAAAACCTCTACCCAGTCTCAAAATATTTTAGTTTTCGTTTTTCACCCCAACTCTACTCCAGTCTTAAACAAGCCAAAACAAATTGATGGTCTTAGTCATTCATTGTCCATTACCAAGGAAATGCTACTAAGGTTGTTGAAAAAAAATATCAGGTCACAGAAATCACGAAGGAGGACCCTCTGCTACCAAGGACCTTGAGAGACAGACTTTCTGGATAGCTCTGGATACTTCTCACCTTATTTAATTACTTAAGTCATTTGGCCCATCAGGCTATTTCAGGGCAGAACAAAGTGAATAACAATGGCACTTAATCTCATCCTGCCCTGCCAATGACACCTTACTGCAGCTTTATTCTGAAGGATGGGCTATTTTGTCATTACCCACTTACAGCAATGACTCTGACCATAGCAGTGTGGCTTCAGATTAGCCAACACATCATCAGCTCTCTACTTCTAAAAACACTGGACATTCTGTCTAACAAGTCAGGTCATTTGGAACACTTAGTGCTGCCTAAGCACTAGGATAGAAAATGTAAAATACATTGGATTCTCTTCTTAACTACACGAACTAGACAGCCAGAGCTGAGTTTACTTTTAGTTTGTTATTTTGATGAAAATGAAAGAAAAGGACTCAGGAAATCTATAGGTTTTGTTTACCTAGAGTAAAAGGAAATCCTATGGATGTTTATTTTTCTGACTGTATCACAAGAATGTCGTATTCCCTTAGCCCATTCATTCCCTCACTGCAATTCATGCATTTTCCTTAATCCTCAAACTTCTAACACCTCCTTCTCATCTCCACTAACAACTGAAGTCATTGCTTCCTACTCTCCTGAGAAAATGCAAGCAATCAGAGAACTCCTACATGCTCCTATCATCAAAAATTCATACCTTTCCAACATCATACACCCATACTCTGCCTTCTTGTTACTGTGTAGGCTGGTCATGCTCATAGTGAAAGCCAGATTCCTCTATCCTCACCTTCTCCAGGTTGTCACTTCCTTTGTTCTCTCCTATGTCATAAAGTTAGTCTTTAAAATGCCATTTATCACTCCATATAATCTTCCCATTTTTAATCTCACTTATTTTAACTACTGCATCGTATTCCACAGTATGTATATATATAATACTTTATAAAGATACTCAAAACATCATGCTTAAGCCGCCTCCTAAAATAGGACCATATATGATTGTTATAGTTGACTTGGTAGGACTTGACTGGGATACACTGAATGTATAAATACATTTGGGGAGGGTTGCCATTTTCAAAATAGGGACTTTTCCAATTCAGGAATATGGTTTTTCTCATCATTTATTTAGGTCTTTTCTATCTTCTACTGATATTTTACAGTGTGTTGTTATTGTTTTCAGCTAGTATTGCACAAATATTTTCAGGTTTCTTCTTAGCCATTTCCTACATTTGTTTTAAAAATTTTGAAATAAAACATCTATTACTTTTTCTGCATTTAAGTAATTTATCCAATTGTTCTATTAGTGTGTCATTTTATTGTCTTGCAGCACCTAGAAAAATAACAATGTTGTCTGAAAATGCAATTAATATATTTTTCCCTTCATCATTCAAATATTTACCAGTCAGGTTTATTTTTGCGTGTTACTGCATTGGCCAAAACCTACATTATAAGTAGTAGCACTTAGCATCCTTATATTGGTTCCAAAGGTAAAGAAAAGGCTTCTAATACTTCATCATTATATATGAATTTGGTTGGAGAGTTGGGAGAGTTTCCTTCAATTTTAATATTAATCGATGTTAAAGTTTGTCAAATACTTTTTCAACATCCATTGTGATAATAGGTAAGTTTTCTTCTTTGAACTTCTAATTAATTAGTGGATTGAATTAGTAGTTTACCTAGTATTGAAACTTCTTTTTGTTTCTATGTGTGTCACATGCCATTGAGTCAGCTCTGACTCCTGACAACCCTGTGAATGAGTAATGCCCACAATGTTCTGTCTTTAACAGCCCTGATTATGCCCCAGATTATACAGATGCTTAAAGAATTAAATAGTTGCTAAGACAGAAAATAAGGCATTGTAGTTTAAGGGGCAAATTAATTTTGTGGAAGAAGTTAAGATGAGCTGTCTGGAAAAAATCAATACAAAAAAAAAATTCTATTAGGTCTAACTTAATTGTATTAAGAGGAAATGTTTATGGCTTTTTGGGGGGAGTTGCTTGTTTGTTTATGGTGCTAGCACAATTCTTCCTGAGTTACTGAAGAAAAGGAGGAACTGAAGATGAAGTGGATGCTATCCAATGACAGGGGGAGGGATTGGCTTTTGCTGGGAGGGCATGAGGTGCATGGGAAAGATCAGTCCATCTGCCGAGAATAATGATGGGAAAGAGTCATGGAACACTTCTTTAAAGTGAAAGAAGGAAATAGTACCACAAAGAAAGAAACAAAGTAAGATGAATACCAATTTGGGGGGTTTAAGATCATGGCTTTCCAGTGAACCAATCTAAGCACTTGTGTGCTTTTGTCCAACAATTCAATTGCTCAAATGCAAGTCCAGAGAAGACAGAGGGGAGGATTCCTCCAAAGTTGGGAGTTTGTCAGATGAGCATGACAGAGAAAAGATAGGGAAGCTGAGAGTATTTTCAAATGACTCACTATCTTTAACCATGCAATCTACCTGGAGAATGAAATGAAATGAAGACAATGTGATGGGAATCAATATATTAGTTGTCAAAATTATGTCAAAAATTTATGCTGTGGGTTACCCAAGCAAGTAAACTGGAAGGACAGGAGGTAGTGGTCATATAGCAGGATATTTGAATTGAGACAGATGGAGTAGCTTCTGGCAATGATCAAGATCCAAGGTGTGATTGTGGGACAAAGTGGCTGAATTGGAATGAAGTCACTAATCATTAAGGTGGATGACCACAAGAGTCCCAGGGTTAGCTCTAATAATAGCCTGCCCTTGCCTCTTCTGGCTAATTACCTTTTTAAAAAAATCTATTGTTCTATTACAGTTCTCCCATTTTTCCCCCATTGCTCTCCCTGCCCCACCCACTCCATCCCCTCTCCCACAGTCAATCCCCACCCTGTTGTCCATGTTCATGGGTCACTTATACTAGTTCCTTGACTAAACCCTTAGTCAGTGATTCGTTCCCCCCTACACACACCTCTCCTTTCCCCTCTGGTCACTGTCCATCTGTTTCTTGTTTCCATGCCTCTGGTTCTGTTTTGCTCATTTGTTTTGTTCGTTAGTTTCCTGTATTAGCTGAGATCATATGGTATTTGTCTTTCACCACCTGGCTTATTTCACTAAGCATAATACTCTCCAGTTCCATCCATGCTGTCGCAAAAGGTTGGAGTTCCCTCTTTCTTTTTGCTGCGTGAGAAAAAATAACCATAACTCGTGCTAAGCAAGAACCATGAAACCTCTGCTTGGTACTTAGCCCTGGTGATTCTCTGTAATCTCTTTACTTAAAGAAATTCAGTGAACTTTTTAGGGCCCTTATATTACATAAATTTATGAGCCTCATTTAATTCAGATGGTTGGGTTAGGTGGCGTGCTAAGGCCTGGAAGTGGAAGCCTGGAAAGTAAGCCTCCTGAAGCCACGATAAGTTTAAAGGAGAAATGGAGAAATAAGGGAAATGAGAGTTGTTCGATCATTGTTGCCTTAAGGTCAGCTCTGCTTAATTTGTACATATTGTACACTGTACTTGGCATACATCAAAGAGAGCTTATAGTTTAAAATAAGTCAGATATATTTGATTTTATCATAATATGTTCTTTTGATAACATGAGTTTGAGAACTCATCTATTTCAGACAGGGCTACCCAAAAGGTTAACATAGCTCTCTGAACACACCATAGCTCAAAACAGGATCTGACTTCTTTGATGAGATGAGATAGATTGTTTTTGTTACTTAGTGGCTGTCCAATAGCAGTAAGGTCAGTCTGTACTTGTTAAATTATGAACAACAAAAGTAGCCTCATGCCTTCCAGTGGCTGCTCAGGGCAAACTCAACTGTACCTGAACCAGAAGTGCCCACTCAGCCCTGTAAATGTATTAAGCATTAGTCATTTCTGCTTTTTCATATTTTGTTGTTGTTGTTGTTGTTAGGCTCAGTATCCACCTCTGGAAAGAAGCAAAGGGAAAAATGTGAACTTCCAAGTGTACCAAATGGCAAGGATGTCCATTTTGCTTTTCTTATTTCCTCAACAAATATTTATTGAGAACTTTCTATGAGCTGGGCATTACACGGTTGTAGATAGAGACCAGGGACAGTTCCACCCCTCTAGAGAGTACAGTCTAGTGATGATGAAAGAACAAGTACTTTCAATATTTGAATCCAATTACTAAAATTAATTCATTTATTCCATAATTTTGGATACTGCATGCTCAGTACTTTATTATGACCCAGGGGTAAATACAGATAGAGTCCCTGCCTTGACCAAGTCAAGTAGAGCAGGTCATATGAGCAAAGAGGAGGTAATCCTGCCTTGTGTAATCAAGATACTGTCCTTAGAGAAGCTGTCCTTGTGCTGATTCTTAAGTGCAGACCTGAAGCTTTAAGCAAAAAGGCATGGGAAAACGTTCCAAAAGCAAAGCCTCACAATCAGAAGTCCCAATGCATTTGAGAAACTGCAAGCAGAATAGGATGGTTGGAGCTAATGTGGCGTGTAGGGTAGCAGTGAGAGATGAAGCTGAGGAAGACACAGAAAAGAATGTGTATATCATGTTGAAGAATTTAATCTTTAATCTGGAGATGATGGTAAGCAAGGGAATAACATGATTTGGCTGCATTAGATAGGTCATTCTGCAGCAGTAAGGAAACTGGCTTTTTATCAGGAAAGACTGCCAGCCAGGAGTAAAATGAGAAGCTCAATGCAATGATTCAGACAAGAAATAATAAGAATCTATCTAAACTAAGACAACATCGCTGAGAATGAAACAGCAAAAAAGGATGAACTTGAGAAATAATTAGTGGGAACAGACAGGATTGTGGTGGGTGGTTTGAAGTAGAAGCTGAAGGATTAAGGGAGTCAAGGGTGACATTCAGATGTGTGTTTGGGGCATCAGTTAGATTGTGGCATTATAAATTGACACAACAGGAAGAAAAACGTGCTTCAAGATAGATGCAGTTTTCAAGGTTAATACACCATGATACAGGTTTTGTACTGCAAGGAAAACAGCAGTAGAGCAGGGTAGGTTAAATATGTAAGTTACAAATATAAAATAGACTTTATTAACATTAAAAATATTTGCTCCACCAAAGACTGTGAAAAGTAGAGAAAGATAGACTCTACTAGGAGAAAATTTTTGTTAAGCCACATATCCAACAAAGGCCTTGTATCTAAAGAGCTCTCCAGTGTAGCAGTAGCAGTCAACAAATAAACAATCCAGTTAGAATATGGACAGGATAGTCCATCAAAGATGTGAAAAGATATTTCACCAAAGAGAAGATATAGAAAATAAGCACATCAAAATGGCCAATGAAAATTAAAAACATAATAAGAGATCCTCACACACCTATTAGAATAGCTAAAATAAAAAATAGTGATAACACAAATACTAGTAAAGATACAGAGAAATGGCATAGCCACTCTGGGAAACAGTTTGGCAGTTTCTTAAGAAAACTAACCTACAGTTCAACCCAGTAATTGAACTCTACGGCATTTATGCCAGAGAAATAAAAACTTACATTCACACAAAACCATGGATGTTTATAGCATCTTTATTTGTAACAGGCTGGAAAATTGAGGGGAAAACCAGATTCCTTCTGTGGGTAAATGGTTAAGCAAAGTGTGGCAGTTCCATGCCATGGAATATGATTCAGTAAACAAAAATCAATGGACTATAGATACAAGAAAGTGGGATGATTTCATGGGAAATGCCCTGAGTAAAAGAGCCAATTACAAATGGTTACATATTGAATGTTATAAAAATATTCTTGAATGTTAAGTAAATACATATATAAATATTTGCATACACACAAATGAGTGAACGTGAAAGTGGTGAAACTGAATAAACTCTGGATTCTACCATTGTCAATTTCCTGGTTTTGATGCCATATTACAGTTACGTAAGATGTTACCATTAGAGAAAACTGGGTGAAAGGTATGCAGAACAGCTCCTTCTTTATCTTTTTTCATACTTCCTATGAATCTAGTATATTTATTTCAAAATAAAGAGTTGATTCTAGTGCACAGAGGAATTCACAATAAACAGAAAGGATGATCCTTCTTCCCATTAAGAAGGGTGAGGAGATGGGGTACAAATACAAGAAAGGAGATAGTGGGTGGGGATAGAGAGGAAAAGAAAAATAGGTCCACATCTAATCTGTCTAATTTCCCTATAGAATAGGAGTTACAACTATGTGCTGAAAGTGATGAGGAAGAGGCGAAGCCTAAAGTTTGAGTGAGTCAGAGGTGTGGAATAACCCCTGAGGGAAATGGTATAGGAAGTTTCATAGAAATATTGTGTCATTCCAGTTTTCTGCCTCCTCACCTCCCAGTCTCTTAACCTTACATTACTCATCACAGTGCACGATGGTAGAACTTTCTGAATGACAGAAGTGGTCTATGTGTATTGTGCTGTCCAACACAGTAGCCTCTAGCCACATAGGGCAATTAAGCACTTGAAATCTGGTTAATGTGACTGAAAAAGTGCCTTTTAATTGTGTTTAATTTGAATTTAAGTAGCCATGGGTGGTTAGCGGCTACCCTATTGGGCAGTGAAGCTAACAGATACACATAATAAAGGAACCATAAACTTTCAACCACAATCAGGTTCTTTTGGGTGGTTAGTGAAGATTCAGGCTGAATACCCAAAGCATATAATTTTCTTCCCTTTCTGTGTTATTCATAATTAAGTTTGTGCTAAAGCTGAAAGTCATTATGAAATCCTTGATTTTCAAATCTCCAATAGTCAGCTTGCAAGCAATTCCATCTTTTATTTCTGAATTTCAGAGCCCTTGTCACACTTGTACCCCAAATGACTTGGCAGCAAAATCCTATTAAAGCTCACCCGTGGAAAGTCTAAAACTATACCCCATGTATGTTTTGCAGAACTTTCTGAGGTTCAGATGAGTCTGCCTACTCTCAGGGCATGGCAGAAGGGACCAGGCGCACAAGTCACTGACAGGAATACCTCCGCACCCATGGTCGGCCGACCCAACTTGAGTTCATAATGCTCTTCACAGACCTCACTAAGTTTCAAACACACCAGCAGCCTGCCATTCCTAAAACACCACAGGGACCTTCAGGTCTTGGGGTCCCCCTCAATTAATTATTTCAATAAGTGAAGGAAAAGATGAATAGGCAAATGAATAAAGTAAACAAAGTTCATGATTGGTGTTCCTCCCCACCACTACCATTCATGTTCCAAGTCAGGCATCACAGTCCTGACCTTTTTCTAGAATCTGTTCTTGACAAATTCCTGTTCCACAAAAGGATGAGGAATTGGGGGGTGGGGGGGGTCTGTCTATGGTAACATTGCACACAGAAATCCAGTCAGTCAAGACAAAACAACCCCTCGTTTGAATATTACAGAAACCCGTCAGATGACAGGCTTGGGGGAAACCAAGGGTGTGACTCTCAGGAGACGTTCTCACTAGGGCTCCTCATTTCATCGATAAAAACTGCTACACTGGCATGTTCTAGATAGTTCTTCTCCAGTCAGCAAGTCTTGCAAGAAGTTAGCCTGTAGTTCTGTTGACTAAAGAAGTTCCTGGGATTGCAACTTCCTGAAGATATGACTGGTTAAAGCAGTTTTGGCAATGGAGGCTTTAAGTGGTTCAGCGCCAGACTGCCCTCTGCTCACATATTGGCTTCTCAGAGGTGCTCTGAGAAGGATTTGCAGAGAAAAAGCCCTTTTCTTTGTAATCCGAGAGCTTGGCTAATGGCCCTCAAGTGCTTCTCTGATAGGGGAGAGCAACCTAGCAGAACCTTTCAAGGATAGTTTGTACATTAAAAATTGATGCAGCACTTTAAAGTTTAATATTTAAACAAAACACTTAGTGTTTACTGGTACCACACACTTTCATGGTTACCGAATCTAGAGAAAACTCTGTTGGGCTGGAGAAGTATTAGTAAGAAAACTGTTTTAACATTCATGTTATATATTCCAAAAAAGTCAACTCAGAGTTTTTTGTCTCTGATTATGCAGGAATAATGGATTTTTCCAGCCTACCGATAATATTTAGGTTGAAAGGATTGATTCCCATCTCTTCCAATGGATACAAGTACTAGAAAACCCCAAATCTTGGCTTCTACACCAGCCATTCTCAACTTTATTTCTATACCAAGGGTCCCTTTTAGCTGTAAATGATAATACAAAACTCCAATTATGTAAAAATGCATGCATATTGGAAGAGTTGTCCCTGAAAAAGGGAACAAAAAATGCATGACAAAACCAAACTAGCCAAAATTTCAAAGAGTAGGGTTTGGGTATCTATATATAATAAGCCAGAAAGAGGAAAAGCAAAAACAAAGAAAATGATTAAAAAATGAACAAATACCTTTAGTTAAACAGTCCAGCTAATCCAGGTGGTATTTGTAGTAATAAAATATATATATTTTTTCTTTTTAATAGATTTTTATTCATTATTTTTAGAGGAAAGGGCAGGGAGGGAGAGAGACATCCATGTATGGTTGCCTTGCACCTGCCTCCAGCCATGGACCTGGCTGGAGACCTAGCTTGCAACCTGGTTATGTGCCCTGAGAATCGAACCAGCAACCTTTGGGGTTGAGGTCGGCACCTTATCCACTGAGCCACCAGCCAGGGCCTTGTATTAATAAAATATTAAGTATGGACGATAAAGTAGTGAGGCTGTTTCCAAAGCCACACAGAAGGATCAGTCTCAGTACATTCCTGTAGCACCTTCTAAATGCCGTAGTGAATGACCACCAATGTTTCCCACCACCACTCAGTGCCCTTACACCTCTGCTCAAGAGTCAAATCCCAGAAGAGACAGCTTGACTAGTCAAGCTCAAGTCACCAATTATCCAAGATAACTGCCTGCCTCTGGCTGAGTGGAGGAGGGGTGGAAAAATCCAACCCTCAAAATGTCTGAAGCCAGCTCTAGCCAGTGTGGCTCAAATGGTTGGAGTGTCGTCCCATAGACCAAGGGGTCATGGATCTGATTCCCTGTCAGGGCACGTATGAGAGGCAACCTATCAATGTTTCTCTCTCATATTGATGTTTCTCTTCCCCTCTCTCTCCCTTACTTTCCCCTCTCTCTAAATCAATAAGAATATCCTCGAGTGGGCAAATGATTAATTAATTAATTAATTAAAATATCTGGAGCCCTTGGAGAACTGAATCAAACTAAAGCTGTAACAAAGTCCACACCAACTGAATTACAAATTAGTGCTCTCTACTGAGCAGCCTGAAAGACTGGGGGTGTGTTCTTTTATGGTAGTCAATGTTCTTTACCTCAGAATCTACTGTTATTTTTAAATGTATGGTATATAATTTAAAAATTACAACTAACATGAAGTAACAAGAACATGTGACCTAAGAGAGAGGTCAGGAGAGAAAACCATTAAAAACATACCCAGATGGAGAAATTATCAGCCAGACCTTAAAATAAACATGACAGATACGTTTTTTTAATTTAAAGGTTCTCACTCAATACTCTATACATGCTTAAGAAGATACATTCTAAAACTTTTTTATTGTTGTTCTATGACAGTTGCCCCAAATCTGACTTTCCTATATTAACTATATCTCAAGGTAACCAGTTTTGCTTTATAGAAGTAAAAGAGTTAACACGTGAAAAAGGAAATATAGAATTAAAATATTAACCTAATAAATATTTAGGTAAAAATCATCAATGACTTTTAACAGAACAAAAGAAAGACAACCAGGCACTCTATGACTTAATACACATATACACTCAATACTACCTAGAGCAGTATTCTTGCCAAAAAGAATTCACCCTCAATCTGGTCTATCCTCTAGAGCTGAGAGACTCTAGATTACCTACCAGTTTACTGAAAACACAGAGAACAGAATATTTTCCCTTTAAGGTATCATATATTAGTATATGTGGACATTTACTAAAAATATTCTTAATCAAGCCCTGGCTGGTAGCACAGTGGATAAGGTGCTGGCCTGCGAACCCAAAGGTTGCTGGTTTGATTCCCCAGTCAGGGCACAATAACCAGGATGCAAGCTAGGTCTCCAGGCAGGTCAGTGGCTGGAGGCAGGTGAAAGGTAACCATACATGGATGTTTCTCTCTCTCTCTTCCTCTCTCTCTGGAAATAATAAATAAAATCTTTAAAAAATAAAAATAAAAATATTCTTAATCAGATTCTAAGAAAAAGTGATATATACTCTTTTCACTTTTCTGTCTTATTTGAGAATACTGAATACTCAATGCATTGAATGCCTATCATGAACATTTAGCACACTTAGTTGAAATGAATGAAATTTCCTAACAACTGGCAGATACCTTCTTACTGCCCTAAAGGCTAAAGCCTAATTACAGTCTGATAAATTTGTTAAAAATACTACTGCAATTAAATTAA
The DNA here is from genome assembly GCA_004026585.1 of Noctilio leporinus. NCBI lineage: Eukaryota > Metazoa > Chordata > Mammalia > Chiroptera > Noctilionidae > Noctilio > Noctilio leporinus. The sequence goes on from PVIW01002061.1 coordinate 37,636, forward strand.
AGAAAGGTTATATGAGGCTTTAGATGCCACACATCTGAACCTGCCAGAAAGATGTTACTGAAGCATACATGTGCTCAGAGAACAAAATACCTATTTTTTTATTCTACCAACCAGCCCTACTCAGCCTCAAATGCCACCTAATTTTCAAATAGTGACACTAATGAACAAAACACATTGTAGAGTCTTCTCCTGTCTAATAAAGAAGCAATGCAATTTAGAACTTATGCCTCAAGATCCATCACATGTCCTTTGTAGTACTCTGACCACCCTCATATATTTACCAAGGAACTGAAAATAAAATGTTGACTACACAGTAACTTGACTGAGAATGTACCATTCCAGATAATTTTTTTCTCTTTGCACATCTTACTCGTAATAGTTCAATTTTCTTTTATAACTTTAACAAATGGGGATTAGGCCCTGGCTGGTGGTTCAGTAGATTGATGCCAACCTGCAAACCCAAAGGTTGCTGGTTTGATTCCCCAGCCAGGGCACATAACCAGGTTGCAAGCCAGGTCTCCAGCCAGGTCCGTAGCTGGAGGCAGGTGAAAGGCAACATACATTGATGTTTCTCTCCCTTTCTGCTTCTCTCACTTCCCCTCTCTCTGGAAATGATAAATAAAATCTTTTTTTAAGAAAAAGGGGGGGATCATGTTTCCTAAGAAAAATCAAGCAAACTAAAATGCAATTCTCTAAAACACAAGCCATAGAAACATGTAAACATATTTTAAAGGGAGGCTCTCAACAGCTGCAGCATCCTTAACCATACTGGCTAATCGACTCCAATTCACCCACCATAACTGATTTAATATGAGGGTATAATTAGTACTGTTGATGACTATCTGGTGCCAGACATCCCAAATGCCCCACCTTTGTGCTAATTAATCTTGAAAATTTTCCAAGCGTTCCTCTATCCTGCCTGCCTGTGTTCCCTGCATCAGTGCACACATAGAGTTCTCCTCAAACAAACAGCGTAAGAACAGCATCACTAGGTCTTGCACACAGTTGGTACTCAGTAAACGTTTGTTTATTCAAATCACTGCTCCTTCATCACAGTAGTTCTCGTGAGAATGGAAAACTAAGAGCCAAGATTTAGGCTCAAGTCACTTTAACTGGTATTGATTTTTAAGGCCATGAAAACACATGTGTGTAAGTTGTTACTAAAAACCAATCTTTAGAAAACCCTGAGAATTGTCACAGAGGTAATTTAGTGGGAATACACAGCATTTGGACCTGGAAAGATGATAGGTTGTACCATTTAGGATGTATTTATATGAATTTCTATGAAATCAATGCAAATCTAACAGAACTAGGCAGTGGTGCTATGCTATTAAAAGGCTAAAAGACTAGAGACATTAAATGTCTCTAGTCTTTTACATGAACATAGTTTACACTGAAATATTGGAAACATAACTAAGTACATTTATACATAAAATGGGGCAAATACTATCTTCAATAAAGACAGATTCACAACCTTCATGTCCTGTGGCCCCTGCCCTTCTGCGAAGTCCTACAATCTCATGATCCCAGAATTACTCTTCTGTTCTAAGCAATCTCCTTACAAACACAATGGGTTTTGTTCTAGGAGTTAGCAGTGCAAACCAGTGGTTTAGAATTCTTCTCAGAGTAGGGATGGGAAAGGTGGAGAGATGGGGAAAAAAAAAAAACAAAACAAGAATAGGCCCAAGAATCAAAAGCAGCAAAGTCAAAATGTCCATTTGGAAAATCGTAGTCCACCACCAAGTGTGTTGAGTTCTATAGCTCTTATTCACACTTCCTAACGGAAGGTGTATACCATTGCTCTGGGGTACCAAGCTTTCTACTTGAGAAACAAGAGTCCTGTAACTCAGCTACTTAAGAATTCTTCTTGAACAGGAAGAGAACCGGAATGCTTGGGGACTGGGGTTCTGCGGCATTTTTCATCAGCAGCACTGCCTTCACTTGGGGAGACAGTGGCTGTAAGAGCTAAGAGAGGTGTGGTGCATCACACAAAAGGCCCTGGTGCAAAGTACTCCATCACACAGAAAACGTAACACTTACCCCTCCATCCTAACCTGCTTGTCTTCAGATGTGCCCAGCAGCACCTGCAGGAACGACCTTGGTATTTCAGCATGATAAGAAGGGGTAACACGGGCAGGATCACCTTGCCCTTTCATAAGGCTTTACACTCTTCAGCCTATTTAAATCACACAAGGCTCTCAGGCACCTCTATGCCTAGTTCCTCACCAAGCGCCCTTTCTCCTTCTCCCTCTACTGGGAACATTTCCCAGACCTTAGGTCTTTTCCCTCCCCTAAATCTTCTCTTGCCACATTTTCCCCATAGTAAGTTCCTGTACCCTTGGCCCTGTAGCCCTGGCCTCCATGCTAATGATTCTCACATCTTTATCCCCAAATTCAGAAATATTTACTAAATACCTACAAGAGGGTATATTTTTAAGTTTAAAAGTGATGGAAGAAATTTAAAAAATTCTGGTGTGTTTCTGTGAAAACTGGAAATGTCTACAAAAGTAAACACAAGGAACTAGTGTATATGACCCATGGACATGGAAAACAGGGAGGGGATTGTCTATAGGGGGAGGTAGTGGAGAGCAACAGGGGAAAAATCGTAACAACTATAATAGAACACCAACAAAAAGAAACTAAAATAAAGTTAGCAAATTAAAAGGCAAACAATAAATTTTAAATATTGCAATAAGTATAACAAATTAACATGCATAAGTATTATAATGATATAAAACATAAATATGGTATAAAATAGGTAGTTCACAAAAGAAGAAATACAGTTGGGTGGGCTGAGTGGAGGAGGGCAAAGGTGGAAAAATTACGACAACTGTAATAGAATAACAATAATAATAATAAAATGAAAAGAAATGCAGATTTCATACATATATATGGGGGAAAAATACATTTGAAGAAATTCAAATTTAAACATTTAAATTTTAAAATAGCCACAACCATGGACGGTCATCACCATAACAAATTGGAAACCACTCAAATGCCCAACACTAGGGTAATGGTTAGGTATTTATGATAAATATTATTCCACAATCTGTGGGGGCTTTGGAGGATCTTCATGTATTTCATAAACAAAATACATTTCCCCAAATAGTGAAGAAAAACTGCTTGGGGAAAAATTCAACTAAATAAGACTGGATACATTTTTTTCCTACTTGCTTTCAAAACTCCACTGAAATGACAGCAAGGAGCTAAAGACAAAGCACAAATCAGAGAAAGAACACTAGTGGACATAAAAATTTGATAGAATCAGGAAGTAGAAAACAAATGGAGAAGACAAAATTGATTTGGCAGAACTGAAGGAAGCTGACACTCATGTGCCTATGGAGGAGAAACCAATGAGAAAATGCTGCTCCACCCCCCACCCCCCACTGAATGCCTGATAGGCTCAGAAATCAGCAAAGTCAGCTACAACGGAGGTGAAGTCAGTGACCAAAAACTGATTGAAAAATCTGTATGTGGAATAATTACAGTGTTTAGGTCTTTTCTTCTCTATGAGCAGTTAGGAAACAATCTTGACTGCCCCCCTAAAGACATAAGAGATTTGCCTGGAGCGCTGAAAGAGATTCAGTTCTTAACAATGTGGGCACAGCAGAGGGTTGTGATCCTGATACTGCAGATTAAAAACAAGAAATAAATCTGGACACTCAACCATGGGACTCTCAGCTCCCTCTCCAGTTTCACACCAAAGAGTATCTGTACCCAGACCTACATCTTCCATGCACCAAACTGCAGGGTTTTTCTCTGGAAGAGTCAAATGATCTCAAAGAGTAGATCTATATAGACTCAAGCATTTCAGGATCCATAACAATGATCCAGCTCAGCTTCTGATCATCCTGTAGTCAAGCCCACCAGTTGACAGGCCTCAGTCACCTGCACAGAGGTGCCAGTCAGCGTTTTAGTGCTTCCCTCTTAAATATCAACGCACAACCACAGACCCTAGCAATTTAAGGAAAGCCTTCCTCCTGAAATATACATATTGAAATAATCAAACAGGAAAATGTAGCTTGGGGAAACAGGCAACGCAGGGAACAAAAGACAATTGTAAAACTAAATTAAGAACCTTAGAGAAATGAAAAGATATTGAACTGATAAAATAGAAACAAAAGAAACGATCAGAAAGCAAGTAGAGCTGTAAGAAATGAAAATGTGGTGAAAAAAAAATGCCTGACATAACTGTCAGAATCTTGTCTGAACTATATGTGAGATTTCTATGTGGATTCCACCTGAATAGAAAAAAGGCCCATTAATAAAAGTAAATTTTTAATATTCTGCTCTATATAATGCATTCTTTTCAGCCATTTAAAAATTATACCAAATGAAGTTCTTAATAACATTGGAAAATGCTTACTTATGATATAATATTGGGTGAGAAAAGCAGAAAAAGTTTATTAAGTATTAAGTACACATGTTCAACTATACATGTGTGCACATTACCATATTTATAGGTTGACTCCCTCCCTAGAGTCCCTAACATTTCTACTTGTTACTATCTTCATTCTCCACCAAGTCTCATCTCCAGAGATTCTGGAGAAATCTCCAGAGCAGGAAAGATTTTGTTACCTCAGCATCAAAGCACACATGATTTAATTACCAAATTGATTAATATTTAGAAAAAAAGGTTATCTTCCTCTGATGATTTTAAGGTAGTTAAAAAGTATAAAAGCATAGTTGCACTAAGAAATCAACATAAATCAACCAAAATAACAACAACATAAGGCAAAAAATAAAGGAAGACCTTATGAATATGAGTTTCTGAATATGACAGTTACCTCATAGGAAAGCTCTCTGGGGCCTTGCTCAGGTCTGTCATTCTAATTTTATAGGCAAATATAATAATCTAGTTTTCAAGTTCAAAGCAAATTAGCAGCAACTAACAAAGTGAAACAGACCAGAGCACTCTGTTTATAAACATTGGAAAGTAAGAAATACATTTTTCACTCCCATACAAAATTATCGCAATTCTTAAAATACTTGCAAAAACCCATGTGTATGCCACTAAGAAAACAGATGAATCAACTATGACACATCCACACAACAGAGTACTTATGCAATCATGAAAATAAAATGAGAAAGAACCCTGTACAACAATATGGAGTGACCTTCAGGAGACACTAAATGAAAAAAAGCAAACTGTGCCCTGGTTGGTAGTACAGTGACTAAGGAGCCAGCCTGTGAACCCAAAGGTCGCTGGTTCAATTCCCAGCCAGGGCAACATAACCAGGTTGCAAGCCAGGTCTCCAGCCAGATCCCCAGCTGGGGGCAGGTGAAAGGCAACCATACATTGATGTTTCTCTCCCTCTCTGCCTCTCTCCCATCCCCTCTCTCAGAAAATGAAAAATAAAATCTTAAAAAAAAAAAAAAAAAAAAAGCAAACTGTGGAACAAGTACGTGGTATTTCACTTTTTTTTTTTTTAAAGATTTTATTTCATTATTTTTAGAAAGAGGAAAAGGGGGAGAGGAAGAGAGACATCAGTGTATGGTTGTGTTTCACCTGCCTCCAGCCACAGACCTGACTGGAGACCTGGTTTGCAACCTGGTTATGTGCCCTGGCTGGGGAATCGAACCTGCAACCTTTGGGTTTGCAGGTGGGCGCCTTATCCACTGTGCTACCAGCCAGGCATATTTTACTTTTTATGAAGGAAAAACAGGAGACATCAGGAGGAAGGACTAAAGACAGAAGTAAGGCTTGTCTAAATGTACATCTTTACATAAATTTGATTTTTGACTGATGTAAATATTCTCTGTAACTTAAAAATAAAATTAACTTAGAGAAATATATATATTTTAACCTAGCCACACTGAGGTCAGAATTATTTTAAATAATTTTTAGCTAAAGTATGCTGGTGTCCACCTTTAGTTAGACATGTTATGAAGACAAAAATAACTAAAAAGGAAATCTTAATCCTCACTTTATTTTTTGTAGTAGTAATATTGGTGCCATTGTTTTAAGTACTATAGAGTAAAGCAAACAGATAAATTCAAAGCAAAGATTTTATAGATAGAAAAAGTAAATGCTCAACTATGTATCCTTCCAAAATTAAAGTAGCTATTTGGAACTACTCATTCTTCAAAAGAACATTTCACTATTGAATTCTGTAACCCAACTACCATATACAACAGTGAAAGACCATGAAAGGATCTTTCAAAAGGAAAGATAAGAAAAGATGATGCCAGCCAGTTTGTTGGGACAAGATGAGTGGGGTATGAGGGACACAGGGGAGGGGGAGATGCAGGAGAAGGAGAAAAAATATATAAAATATATAAAATTAGGATATAAAATCTTAACATATGTATATATATAGATACTGAGAATTTTTATTATTCCAGTTGTTCAAAAAATATACATTTTTACTTAAACTGAGAAGCTTGAAGATTTCAGTTTAACTACAGTTAAGATTACTAGAATTTTCCAGAACAAAAACTGGTTCTATATGAACATCTATAGAAATATGCTGTGGGCATGATGCTCACATAGTGCACTGAAGGCCAAATAGCAGTTCAAGCTAAATCTGGCTCCATTTCCTAGAAAAATGGTACTTCTGATGGCTGGACAAGGGCAAAATTCATAGACCTGGGCTCCTGTCTCTTTCATAGGTAAAGAAAATCAGTTCTACACTGCAAATGCTTCAGAGCTCATCTCTGATTAGGAAGAGGTCAGATTGACTTTTATGAATGTTTATCCCTTGGGCAGAAGAGAGTGATAACCTGCTCTATTTCATTGCCATAAAACTGTATGAATTGCTCAGAATGCTGCTGCTTATTTTTAGCAGAAATGGCAATCAGTGTTGACCAACCTCTCCAGGGTAATATGACCAAAGTAAACCACTCTTTTACCACCCACTCCTCTATCATCCACCCCATCATTTATGGAAGAAGATTCAAACATACCTCTGCTCTCAAACTTGCTTTTCTTTTGTAAAAACACCTAATAATTAGGTCATGAGTTGAACAGATTCATGTATTGCTATGCCCTCAGGAGGAGATAACCAAGATTTTGAATCCTTAAGCAGTGTCAACAGAGCCACAGGTTTAAGAGGGTTATGTGCCCACAACAGACATTGAACAAATGCAGATTTGGGCAAATTACTCAAATTCCTCTCTGGTTTCTTAACCTAGTGGGCTGTGCTAAACCAGGAAGTTTAAGCAGCCCTTCCCTCCCCTCCCTCCCCTCCCCTCTCCTCCCCTTCCCTTCCCTCTCCTCCCCTTTCCTTCCCTCTCCTCCCCTTCCCTTCCCTCTCCTCTCCTCCCCTTCCCTTCTCTTCTTTTTTATTTTCCTTTTTTTGACTTCCTTTCTCTTAAGCACTACACTGTTCCTCTCTTGACTTTCTATGAACAGAAATATGGTCCCTTAAAAAACTTTAACTTTGTTATGGGTTGAACTTTGTCTCCCACCGTAACACACAATTCATATGTTGTAGTTTTACATCCAGTACCTCAGAATGTGATTATATTTAAATACAGGATTTTTTAGAAAGATAATTAAGGTAATGTGAGGTCATTATGGTAGGCCCAAATCCAACATGACTGATGTTCTTAAAAGTAGAGCAGATAAAGATATAGACACCACACATAGCAGAAAGACCATGTGAAGGACAGAGGAAGAAGGCAGCCATCTGTGAACCAAAGAGAAAGACCTCAGAAGAAACTAACCCTGCTGACACTTTGATCTTGGGCTTCTAGCCTCCAGAACCGTGAGAAAAATGTATGCTGTTTAGGCCACCTGGTCTATGGTACTTTGTTATGGCGGCCCAAACAAACTAATACAAACCCCATCTTTTTTTACAGCAGCTGAGAGGCAAGCAAGAAAAGTAACAGGAAATTATCCAAAAGAAGAAACATGTCATGGAAAGAGGGAGCTTTGAATGTCTTCATCATCCCACCCAAGCTCTACCGCTGTGGCTCCTGCTGGATTTCTGAGTATTCCATTGGTTTTGACCCATATCAGTGCTCTTTTTGGAGCTGAAGTAAGATTGAGAAGCTTTGGGCTTTACCTAGAGGTTAGAGAATGTGGCTATCAATTATATACCAAATAGTAAACAGCCATATCCTACTAAGCAATATTTAGGGCTATGAACGTGAAAGAGGACCCTTTTTTTTTCCTTTAAGGTAATTGCATTTATTTCCTGTTTCCTAACTGCAAAAACAAAGTATTTTTATCATGGGAAATACAAAATATATAAAATATAAAGTAACAGAGTAAATAATCAGTTTCCCCCGCAGAGAGGACTATTTACCTTTTAATGTATTTCACCCCAGTCACTTTTCTGTGCATATGTTTAAATGAATTAGATCCTTAGACAGTTTCATATTCTACTGTTCTACTTAATATTTTGATAAAATCTTCTGAGTTCATTAAATATTATTCTCTTCCTCATATTCTTAGGGCTTGTGTAATCCTTAGAAGTCAGGCCAGTGATAAAGATCCAAGGGGAGGCTCCCCAGCCCCATGTGCCACCTGCAGCCCACCAGGGAAGGGTGTCAACTCAAAGTCACTGTAGCAAGGAATATTTGCTGACCAGCTCCCATTACTTCTACTGTGGCCATTGGCAACACACCCAGCTGGAGTCAACCTGAATGGCTATGGTAATGACTATGCTGTGCAAACACACAGAAACCTCCCCCTTTATTCAATTAGCTAGATAGAGGTTTAAGTCAATAAACAGTCTCTGATCTCTATTTAATTCTCTTTTCTCATGACCTACTTTGCCTTGTAACTTTCACATTCCTTTCGATGCAAATTTACCCTGCTTTTGACACCATGCTAATGTAGAACCAAGTTAATTTTTTCCTTTTAGCTCCCTGAATTTCTGCAGGATCTAGGTCTGTTTGTGTCCAGCCCTTATACCCATTGTTTCTGCCACAAGTGGGAGTTGTTCTTGAAAGGCCAACTGATGAAAATGTAAGGCTTGCCTTTTCTTGCCCTTTTTTCCATTCACCTTATCTGGGCAATTCATTTAGACCAACACCAACTACCCCTACACACACACACACACACACGCACACGCACACGCACACGCGCATAACCTTACCCGGCTTGCTTCATTTCCCTTCTGAACTCATTGGAACTTTAGGAATTTCTCCACCCCACTCCATTTCCTCACAATCCTCTCTCTCCCTTTACAGCACAGAGCCAGACCCTGTTCTAGGTACTCTGCAGTGTTTAACTCAGTTAATCTGGACAGTAACCCTTTGGGGTAGGTACTGTCATTATCCAAGGGCACACAACTAGCAAGCAGTCAAATCTGAATTTGAACCTGGGCATTCTTGCTCCAGAGTTCGTGAGCTTAATGGCTACATTTTATTACTAATAATGGTTAACATTTATTGAGGATTTACTCTGTGTCAGGTGTTGCACTAAGCAGAATTCCATAATCATCCTGGGAAGTAGACATTATTATTAGCTCCATCATACAGTTGAGAAATCTGAATGTAGTATAGTCCCTTCTTCTTTCCTAGTCAATTATTGGCTTTACTGGCTATGTTACGGTGAGATTTTTTTTTGTTTTTGTTTTTCATTTATTTTAAATACTTGTTTTTACTTACAATAAAGTTTACTTTCCTATTTTTTATTTGCTTTTACATATAATAATATTTAAAGTTCTAATAACATATAAAAAGGCTTGTATCCACCACCACAACCAATACAGAATAGTTCCATCAATCCCTGAAATCCCCTTGTGTTACTCTTTGGTAATCAAACATTCTCCAACCCCCTCCCCTGGCAACAATTGACCTTCCCGGCCCTTAGTTTTGTCTTAAAACAGCCCAATCTGTTTTACAATCACACCCTTCTCTGCATTTTAATGGGATCAATTATTTTTATAAACTTCATCATACTGAGCCATCCCTGAACATTTAGAATATAAACTTCTTTAGTCATGGTGTATTTTCTCCCAATGTACTGTTAGAATCTACTTGCTGGTATTTTATTTAGGATTTTGTATCTGTGATTGTACGTGAGGTTAGTCTGTCATTTTCTTTCTTGTGCTTTCTTGATCAGGTTTTTAGATGAGTGTCCTTCTGACCTAATAAAGCAATTGAGATGCTTTGTTCTTTCTCTGTGGTGTAGGCTAGTTAAGATAACATCGGATTCATCTTTTCTCTAAAGATATGTCAGATAACATCTTGATAAGTGAAAGAGGTTTTCTTACAAAAGATATAGATACAGGTTGTCTCTTCCCATTCAAACCTTTTTTAATTTCCAACCTTCATTTTATTTTATCCCCTCTCTTCTTACCCCATCCCTTCTGTTCATCCCAAGAATCTTGGCAAGAGCTTGCCTTTTTGTCTTTTTGATACTCTTCTAATTTTACTTGAAAATGTCAGTTACAGCATATTTAACTTTCTTTTTAAATTTAAAATAAAATTAATTTTAGATGACATACAATATTAGTTTCAGGTGTACAACATAGTGACTCAACACTGATACGCCTTACAAAGTGATCACCACTATGCATAGCTATCACCACATTACTGACATACTTAACTTTCCTAGTTGCATGTATCATATTATTGAGTTAGTTTGAAAATTACAAACCTTTTCACCAAAGTAGTTAATTCAAGACAACAGCTTGTTGTAGGAGCTGTATGAGTGGTGTTCAAAGGCCTACAGAATTCCCAACAGGCCATGTCCAGCCCAATGTCCTGCTGTGTTTTTGGGTTGTTGAATGTGAGAAGGAATTTTTGGAGCAAAAATATAAGACTATATAAATACTTCCTGCAACATCATTTATGTTTGGAGAAGCAAAGTGAGTAAGAACAAAAATTAAATCCATGAGCTAAAAGTTTAGAGATGACAGATGAGTAATTCCACGGTGTGAAATGCCCGTTTGAATGTGCTTATATAGATCTGGCCCCAGACTGAAGTCAATTAACTGCTTTTTTAAACTCAATATGAGTTTCAGATACTAGTGTGTTATAAAATGTTTTATTTTTGACAAATTTTTGTCAACTCTGAATACTATATTTCTAATGACTCAGTCTAATTTTGTTTGTTATTTTTTCCTCCCTTGGAAAGAAACCCCATTTTTATATTTTATTTTTACAAGTTTTTAAAAAGATTTTATAATTTTTAGAGAGAGAGGTAGGGAGGGAGGCAGAGAGGGAGAGAAACATCAATGTACAGTTGTCTTTCACCTGCCTTCAGTTACAGACCTGGCTGGAGACCTGGCTTGCCACCTGGTTATGTGCCCTGGTTGGGAATTGAACTAGCAACCATTGGGTTCACAGGCTGGCACCTTTCCACTGAGCCACCAGCCAGGGTACAATTTTTTTCTACAGTAGCAATCATTAAATTAGACAGTTTAAAAGTTAATTTAAATAAAATTTGAATATGAAGCTATTCTATTTGCTTACGCAGCCACACAAAGATCTATTTGTTCATCCCTTACTTTTGTTAGCAATTAAAGAAACACAATCTCACCTTATCAGAGACATCTCAAAAATCACATCCAGAGTTGTAAATCACTTTAAAAATTGGTTCATCACAGTACTTGCTGAGCATCTAGTACTTGCTGAGCTCACAGTACTTGCTGAGCTCTGCGGTCCTTGTGCTGGGGGCAGCCCCGCAAGGTGAAGATCTTGCTCTGAAATCCATTTGTTGACTCCGGCTCCCTCTGCTGGCACCACAGCTCAATGACAGCCCCCAAAACTGTGTCCAACCCAGAATGGGCCTCAGGAAGCAGCAAAGGCTTCCATAAATAGGGAAACAGAGTCCCAATGGATGATGGATCTTGCTCAAACTCACAGTCTGTGACAGGGCCAGCACTGTGACCACAATCTTCCTACCACTCCACACAGCCCTCACAAGTACAAAATAGCCACGGCTGTTCACAGTGCCTAGTGGTATTCCTAACCTAAGTTGAACTAAGTTTAAAAAATAAAGCATGTTTCAAATTGCATATATTATTAACTTATAATGTATGCATAATGGCTGACATTTTAACAGGGATAACTGAAAGGTTTTTCTAAAGTGGCTCTGCTGCTGATATTAATGATACACATAATAAATATGACTCCCAAAACATTGTCGGGGTGAGCAAAACAAGCCAGACATAATAGTTTATTCATTAGATTCCATTTGTGTGAAGGTTCCATTTCCAGAACAGACACATTTATGATGATAAAAACCGAATCAGTAGTTATTTGGGGCAGAAGGAACTTTAAATGGGCACAAGCAAGCTTTCTGGGGCAATGCAAACATTCCATATCTCAATTGTGGTGTTGGTTACACAGGCACACAAATTAGTCAAAAGTCACCAACCACCCCTTCTAGGTGGGCGCATTTTTTAATGCAAATTGTACCTCAAAAAAGTTGATTTTAAAAGAAAAAATATCTGGGCTAATCAAATCCTGAACTTCAGTCTGTTCTTTGAATATAAGTACCTGAATGCGTTTTTTAAAAGAACAAGAAAAATGAATCAACAGATATCCTCTTCCTCCAGTGCTGACCACAAGCTTTGATTTCCTTAAAATAAGAGAAAACTAGAACCAAAAGGCAGGGTTAGAGAAAGGAATCATTGTTTCCACATGTTTTCAGAAGACAATTAGGTGCCAAAGACAGCACACTGACAGGAGAAATAAAAGTATGGCATGAGCCTAACGCTGGATGGCGAAGTCTTCCTCACCCGGGTCACATGACTGGGCAGCACGTGTTCCTATGTGAGTTGAGGATCTGCCTGCATGTAGGAGACAGAAGCAGGAGTAGCTAAATGTACTCAGTAGTGCCCAGCCTCCGCTGAGCGAGGCATGTGCTCTATCGAGGGTGGGTACTCAGATGATGGATGGTATTCATTGGAAGCTTCTCTTGTACATCAGATGAGCTGGATGAGCCCCTCTCTGCTGTAACGGCACCTACATTGCAGTGACCAGGCTTTCTCTGCCACTCTTCATAAGCATCCCACCAGGTCTTCTGTGTGTGAATTAGAAGCTAGATAGGGGAAAAACAGTCTGGATTCTGTGATCAAACTGGTTTGTTAAACTAATTTGTGGGCTAACGTAAAAACTGAACTATATGGACTAAACAAGTGTTTTCTGCCATACCTGCCTCCTTCAGAGAAAGATATTTTTATGTTTTACAAATGTATGACATTTTACAAATGTCCTGATGAAGACGACTGGGAGACATTATTTTGGGCATTGGGATAACTCAGAGAATACTAGGTCATCTGAGACAGAGCTAAGAATGTGGCAGTAGTAGCTGAGTATAATCACAGGCTGAGAAACTCAGAATAACACTTACTCTGCTCTTAGCAATGTTATAAATGCTTCAACTCACTTTAATCCTCATATCAACCCAACCAGGAATATACTATTGCACTGTGTGAATTCTGCAGAAGAAGCACTCTCATTCAGGCTAATGAAATAATAAACTTAAATGTCTGATGGAATGGAGAATTCTTTCACTTTGCATAATGACACCCAACCAACTGAGCCATACCAGTCAGGGCTAGAATGCAGAATTCTTTAAAAAACATTTATACCTTAAACATGGAACTTCTGGTCAAGATGGAGGCATAGGAAAACATGCCTCACCTCCATGAACAACTATAGCAAAAATTACTTTTGTAGCTTGACTACAAAATAAGTATTACCCAGCATTGTCAGAAGGTCGAGCTATGTGGAAGTCCAAAAACCAAGGATTTAAAGAAGCCGCATTCACTCAGACAGGTAGGAGGGGTGGAGATGTGGAGAGGCATGGAGGTGGGAATGGGTGGTCCCACATCCATGTGTGGTGGAAAAACTATGGGAGAGATACTTAGGAGTGAAGAATCCCAGCCCCACTCCAGACCACCTAGCCCAGGGTTCCAGCACCAGGAAGGTAAGTCTCCATCACTTCCAAAACCAGTGGGGGTTGGGACAGCTGGAGAAATTGCAGGATTTTCAAGAAACTACTTAAAGGGCCCACAACAGGCTTAGGCCTCATGCAGACCCACCTGCTCTGAGATTCAGCAACAGTGCAACAGCTGGAAGGACCTTAGTGGCATACAAGGAGAGAAAGGGAAGTGAAAGTGACTGGAGGCAGTTTCCTACTGGGCAAAACTCCAGAGGCCAGGCATTGTCCCCACTGTGAGCCTTTCCACACACACGGCAACAGAAGAGTGACATGGGTGGCCCTACCCTGGCAATTACCTAAGACTCTGCCCCAAACAACTTAATAGGTGTGCTTTTCTACAATAGGCCACACTACTCTACTAAGATAGGGAGTCAAAGCAACCTCTACCTATTACACAGAAACAAACACAGGATAGTTGCCAAAATGAGGAGACAAAGAAATATGGCCCAAAGGAAACAACGGAACAAAACTCCAGAAAAAGAACTAAATGAAACGGAGCTAAACAATCTATCAGATGCACAATTTAAAATACTGATCTGCTACTAGTAACAAACCAAAAATAATAGTGGATGTTCCGAGAACTCATTGGGTACTTCAATAGCATAAAAAAAGATCCAGGTAGGTTGGAAAGGTGGCAACAGAGTAGAGAGCAGTGCTGATGGTGTTCTTGAGTACCAGAGCAGCTGGAGGATAGGGTAGGCAGCAAGAGACGTCTGCAGGTCCCTATGAATTGGAACGGTCAGCATCTGGACTCAGGGGTGCACAGCCCAGAGGCTGCAGAGACCTACAGGAGAGCAGGTGAGACAATTCCAAACTGGCCGGTGGGCTGAGGTCGGCTCTGGACAGTGGCAGCTCTGCCCAGAGGGGCAGCTCTAACTGAAGACAGCTCCTGGCTCCCTGGTGACTAGAAATCTGAGCAGTGAAATGTGGGCAGTGAGTGCAAACTTGGGAGGGAATGAGAAATTGAACTCCTGCAGGGGAGGGACTATGTGAGAGCCACACTCTGGAGACAGAGATAGGAAGTGCCTCCCTGGGCCAGAGGTGGAGGAGAGACACTCGAGGAGCAGGAGTGGGAGTGTGGGGAAGTGCACCAGCCGAAGCGGCGATAGGGCCGAAAATGGTGCCACTGCGCCACTGGGGACAGGGTGGCTTAGAGCCCTGGCAAGGGAGGAGGCCCAACCCCAAACACCCACACCATCGCACAGGCTCCCACAAAAATACGAAACTAATAAGACAGCTCAAAAACAGTATATGAGATGGGATAGAAGGAGTGTCTCTCAATCAGCCAACTGGAAGGAAAGGAGCAACACATACAACCAATCCAAAATACAGCCAGACAGCCCAAGTTAACCACATAAAGGACACCCCAAGAGCAACAAGTGGAGGAAATCTAGAAGACTGCAACACTGAACTCCACAAATCTCCTAACGCAGAAGGGTGGTTCCAAAGGCAGGAAATCAAATCAGATTAATCCAAGACAAAAACAAGCAACAACATCCACCCAAAATGGGGGGGGAGGGGATCAGTCTATCACCAAAAGGAAAGGAAAAATCCCCAGAAAGATCACTAAATAAAATGGAGGCAAACAAACTATCAGATATGGAATTCAAAAGAATGATAGAGAAGCACAATGAGCTCAGCCAACTCAAAGAAAACTATAAACAACTCCAGGGGAACTACAAAGAACTCCAGGGAAGCTACAAGGAACTTAATGAGAGCTACACCGGCATTAAAAAGGACTTAGAAACTATCAGTAAGTGCCAGGAGGAAATGAAGAATACAATTTCTGAATTGAAGAATACAGTAGAAGGAATCAACAGCAGGCTAGAGGAAGCAGAGGACCAGATCAGTGAGTGGGAGGACAACGTAGAAAAATATTCCAAGATAGTACAAGAGAATGAAAAAAGGCTGAACAAGAATGAAGAGGTTTTAAGAGAGCTGCAGGACAACATGAAACACAATAATATCCATATCACAGGGATACCAGAAGGGGAAGAGAAACAAGAAATGAAAAATCTGTTCAAAAAAGTAATGATAGAAAATTTCCCTAACATGATGAGTGAAAATGTTACTCAAGTTCAGGAAGTACAGAGGGTCTCAATGAGAATGAATCCAAACAGACCCACTCCAAGACACATTATAATTAAAATGGCAAATTTCAGAGACAAAGAGAGAATCCTAAAAGTATCAAGAGAGAAACAGCAAATAACATATAAGGGGGCTCCCATAAGACTATCAAATCATTATTCAACAGAAACAATACAAGCCAGAAGGGAATGGCAAAAAATATTCCAAGTAATGGGAAACAAAGGCCTGGAACCAAGAATACTCTACCCCAGCAAAGCTCTTATTCAAAATGTAAGGAGAAATAAGGAGATTCCCAGACAAAAGAAGACTAAAAGGATACATCTCTACCAAACCAGCATTGCAAGAAATGCTAAAGGGTCTGCTTTAAAAAAAAAAAAAAAAATGAAGAAACAGAGAAAGCCGAAGAGGAACACAGGTACAAAAGGGGGGAAATGGCAATAAATAAGTATCAATCAATAATAACCTTAAATGTAAGTGGATTAAATGCACCAATCAAAAGACATAGGATGGCTGAATGGATAAGAAAACATGACCCACATATATGCTGTCTTCAAGGGACCCACCTCAGAACAAAAGATCGACACAGATTGAAAGTGAAGGGATGGAAAATACATATTAAGCAAATGGACATGAAAAAAAGGCTGGAGTAGCAATACTTATTTCAGACAAAGTAGATTTTACGATTAAAAGAGATAAAGAAGGACATTTCATAATACTTAAGGGAACAATCCATCAAGATGATATAACTCTGGTAAACAGATATGCACCCAACATAAGAGCTCTGAAATATATAAGGAAAATCTTGGAGGACTTCAAGAAGGATATAGACAGCAACACACTAATAGTAGGGGATTTTAATACCCCACTATCAACAATGGACAGATCTTCCAAATAAAAAATCCCCAAAGATGTTGTGGCATTGAACAACACTCTAGAGGAAATGGACCTAACTGATGTCTACAGAGTCTTTTACCCCAAAGAAGCAAAATACACATTCTTTTCAAATGCACATGGAACATTCTCCAAGATAGATCACATGCTAGGTCACAAGACAAGCCTCCACGAATACAGGAAAACTGAAATCATACCAAGCATCTTCTCAGATCACAATGGCTTGAAACTAGAAACCAATCTCAAGGGAAAAAACCAAAAACACTCTAACTAATGGAGACTGAACAACATGCTTTTAAGTAATGAATGGGTTAACAATGAGATCAAAAGTGAAATTTAAAAGTTTCTGGAAACAAATGGCAATTAATACACAACAGCCCAAAATCTATGGGACACAGCAAAGGCAGTCCTCAGAGGGAAACTTATAGCAATACAGGCCTACCTAAACAGGTCACAAGAAGTTTATACAACCTAACCATAAAGCTGCAAGAACTACAGGAGCAAAAACAAACAAAGCCCAGAGCAAACAGAAGGAAGGAAATCATCAAGATCAGACCAGAACTAAATAACTTAGAGACTCAAACTACAATTCGAAGAATCAGCAAGTCCAGGAACTGGTTCTTTGAAAAAATTAATAAAATTGGAAAGGCTTTATCCAGACTCATCAAGAAAAAAAGAGAGAGGACCCAAATAAATAGAATCAGAAATGACAGAGGAGAAATCACAGCTGATACTTCAGAAATGCAAAAGATTGTAAGAAGTTACTACAAGCAACTATATGACAAGAAATATGACAACGTGGGTGAAATGGACACATTTCTGGAAATGTATAATCTACCAAAACTGAATCCAGAAGAAGCAGGAAGACTGAATAGGCCAATAACAACTAGTGAAATTGAAGAAGTAATCCAAAATCTCCCCAAGCACAAGAGACCCAGACTGGATGGCTACACAGGTGAATTCTACCAAACATTTAAAGAAGAACTAACTCCTGTCCTTCTCAACCTATACCAAGAAATCCAAGAAGAGGGAAGACTTTCAAATTCTTTCTATGAGTCCAATATTATTCTAATCCCAAAACCAGGTCAAGACACAACTAAGAAAGAAAACTATAAGCCAATATCCCTGATAGACATAGATGTCAAGATTCTCAACAAAATATTGGCCAACCGGATCCAGCAATACATTAAAAAGATCATACACTATGATCAAGTGAGTTTCATCCCAGGGATGCAAGGATGGTACAACATTCATAAATCAATAAATGTAATATACCACATTAACAAAATGAAAGACAAAAACCATACGATCATATCAATAGATGCTAAAGAAGCATTTGATAAAGTACAGCAACCATTTATGATAAAAACCCTCAGCAAAATGGGAATAGAGGGAGCATACTTCAACATTATAAAGGCCATATATGAAAAACCTGAAGCCAACATTATACTTATGGACAAAAACTGAAAGCTTTCCCCCTAAGATCAGGAATGAGACAAGGCTGTCCACTTTCTCACTTGTGTTTGACATCATCTTGGAAGTTCTAGCCATAGCTATCAGAGAAGAAAAAGTAATCAAAGGTATTCAAATTGGAAAGGAGGAAGTCAAACTGTCATTATTTGCAGATGATATCATAGTGTACATACAAAACCCGATAGGCTCCACCAAACCCTTACTTGACCTAATAAGCAAATTTAAAAATAGCTGGATATAAAGTCAATATCCATAGATCAAAAGCATTTTTGTATACCAATTAGGAAACATCAGAAATAGAAGAGAGAAAACAAATCCCATTTACCATAGCAACAAGAAAAACAAAGTACCTAGGAATAAACTTAACCAAGGAGGTAAAAGACCTATACTCAGAAAACACAGGACATTGAAGAAAGAAATTAAGGAAGATATAAATAAATGGAAACATATACCATGTTCATGGATGGGAAGAATTAACATCATTAAAATGTCCATACTACCCAAAGCAACCTATAGATTCAACACAATCCCAATTAAAATACCAATGACAGACTTCACAGAAATAGAAAAAATACTTCAAAAATTTATATGAAGCCAAAAACACCCACAAATAGCCTCAGCAATCTTGAGAAAGAAGAACAAGGAGGAGGAATCACAATACCAGACAACAAACTCTACTACAAGACTACTGTCATCAAAACTGTCTGGTACTGGCATAAGAATAGACATATAGATCAATGGAACAGAATAGAGAGCCCAGAAATAAACCCAGGACTCTATGGTCAATTAATATTCGACAAAGGGGGAAGGAACATCAAATGGAGTGAAAACAGTCTTTTCAACTAGTGGTGTTGGATAACTGGACAGCAACATGCAAAAAGATAAAACTAGACCACCAACTTACACCATACACCAGAATAAACTCAAGATGGATAAAGGATTTAAACATAAGCAGTGCCACCATAAAGGTCCTGGAGAAAAATATAGCGAGTAAAATTTTAGATATCGTATGCAAAAATATGTTTACTGATACTTCACCAAGGGCAAAGGAAATGAAAGAACAAATAAACAAGTGGGACTATATCAAATTGAAAAGTTTCTGTTCAGCTAAAGAAAATACCAACAAAATTTAAAGGGCACCAACTATATGGGAAAACATATTTGCCAATGATACCTCAAACAAGGGTTTGATATCCAAAATATATAAAGAACTTATGAGACTCAACACCAGGGAGGCAGACAGCCCAATTAAAAAATGAGCAAAGGATTTGAACAGACAACTCACTGAGGAAGACATACAAAGGGCCCAAAGGCATATGAAAGAATTTTCAACATTACTCGCCATCAGAGAAATGCAAATTAAAACCACAATAAGATACCATCTCACACCTGTTAGAATGGCAATCATCAACAAATCAACAAACAACAAGTGTTGGCGAGGATGTGGGGCAAATGGAACCCTGGGGCATTGTTGGTGGGAATGTAGGCTGGTGCAGCCACTATGGAAAAAAGTATGGAGTTTCCTTTAAAAACTAAAAATGGAACTGCCTTTTGACCCAGCAATTCTACTACTAGGAATATACCCGAAGAACCCTGAAACATCAATTCAGAAGAACCTATATACCCCTACTATGTTCATAGCAGCACTATTTACAATAGCCAAGTGCTGAAAACAGCCTAAGTGCCCATCAGTGGATGATTGGATCAAAAAACTTTGGTAATTTTACACAATGGAATACTACACAGCAGAAAGAAAGAAGGAACTCCTACCCTTTACAACAATATGGATGGAACTAGAAAGTATTATGCTTAGTAAATAAGCCAGTCAGTGAAAGACAAATACCATATGATCTCACCCATTTCAGGACAATAATGAACAAAACAAAGAACAAGCAAAACAGAACCAGATACAAGAACACAGTGATCTTCAGTGGGCGGAGGGAAAGGGGGTGGGGGGAGGGGTAGGAAGAGGTAAAGAAGGAGAGCTGTTTAGTCAAGAACCTAGTATGGAAGAACCATAGACATGAACAACAAGTGGGATTGACTTTGTGAGGGAGTGGGTATGTGGGGAAGGGGACAGTGGGGAGTAAAAAGGGAATGGATGTAATACAACAACAATAAAATTAAATTTTAAAAATACTTTAAAAGGGCCCTGGCTGGCAGCAAAGTGGATAAGGTGCTGGCTGGCCTGCAAACCCAAAGGTTGCTGGTTCAATTCCCCAGCCAGGGCACATAACCAGGTTGCAAGCCATGCCTCCAGCCAGTTCCTTGGCTGGAGGCAGGTGAAAGGCAACCATACATTGATGTTTTTCTCCCTCCCTGTCTCTCTCCCTTTCTCTCTCTCTCTCTCTGGAAATGATAACTAGAATCTTTAAAAAAAAAAAAAAAAACACTTAAAAAAAAAAGATCCAGGTAGAAATTAAGGTTGCATTAAGTGAAATAAAATAAAATCTATAGGGAACCAATAGCAGAGGGGATTAAGCCAAGAATCAAATCAATATTCCAGAACACAAGGAAGGAAAACATTCCATCAGAACAGCAGGAAGAAAAATAATTTTTTACAATGAAGATAGGCTTAGGAATCTCTGAGAGATCTTTAAATGTGCCAACATCCAAATTATAGAGGTGCCAGAAGGAGAACAGGAACAGCAAGAAATTGAAAACTTATTTGAAAAAATAATGAAAGAAAACTTCCTTAATTTGGTGAAGGAAATAGACAGACAAGTCCAGGAAGTCAGAGAGTTTCAATCAAGTTGGACCCGAAGAGGACCACACCAAGCCATATTTTAATTAGAATGTTAAAGGTTAGAGATAAAGAGAAAATCTTAAAAGCATCAAGAGAAAAGAAGAGGATTACCTACAAAGGAGTCCCCATATGACTGTCAGCTAATTTCTTAAAAGAAACTTTGCAAGCCAGAAGGGACTGTAAGAGGTATTCCAAGTGATGAAAAGAAAGTACCTACTGCCAAGATTACTCTATCCAGTAAAGATAACATTTAGAATGGAAGGTCAGATAAAGTGCTTGCCAGACAAAGTAAAATGAAAAGAGTCAATCATCACCAAGCCATTATTATATGAAATGCTAAAGGGAATAATATAAGAAAAAGAAGATCAAAATGATGAACATTAAAATGGCAATAAATTCACAACTATCAATAACTGAATACAAATAACAAACTAAACAAACAAGCAAAACAGGTACAGAATCATAGATATGGAAATCATTTGGAGGGCTAACAGTTAGGAAGGGAAAGGGAGAAAATGCAGTGAAAGATTCAGGGATTAAGAAGTACAAATTACAGGGTACAAAATAGGCAGCTGGATGGTAAGAACAGGATAGGAAATGTACTTATATGCATGACCCATGGACATGAACTAAGCGGGGATTGCTAGAGAGAATTGGGGTACAGGGTGGAGGGGGCAAAGGAAGAAAAATTAGGACAACTATAAAGCATAACCAATAAAATATTCTTTTAAAAATTATACCTTATACCTTAAACATTTTATGTTTAAATAAAACAATTAAATACATATGTATTAACTAATTTTGGATCTACTCTTTTGGAGCTCCTAAGGGTTTGTGTTGCACTATCTTTTAAAGATCTTCCCAAAGCAACGTAGTAGTGGTATCTTAACAGATTTTGTCCTGTTGCAACTGGCTTCATCGTACCTAACTCAAAAGCAAAAATGGTATGGAAAATTCATCTTTATAGTCTTCCTAAGAATTTGACATAGTTTTCATAGAAACACTTTCCTTCCCCCTTTATAGGTTACAAAACCACATAATACAGGGATAGGGAAAAGTAGGTTTACAGTTCTTTGTATAGAAAATACAATAATTACTAAATAAATAATACAAGTATAAACTCTGTATTTCATGTATTCACAACTGTAACCCTACTTTTGCCTACCCCTGTATTCAATTAAATTATATAATTATAGTAAAAATTCAGTTGCTACAAAGAGATTTGGGGAGAACACAACTGATTATTGTATAGGATGCTACTCACCAGGTCATGAATTGGTATGTTTTACCAATCATTTGTTCTCTGACAAGTTGAACAGATGATAGCCAGTTAGAAGCATTTCCATTATATTTTCCTGACCCCTCCTTGGTAACATTCAGTTAAACAGGACTCTCTGTTCACCATAATTTCTACATATGGTGTCCATAATGATAACCATAAGGCATTAAGGAGTCTGATGTAACTTTGAATTATAAAATAAATGGGAACAAAAATTTAAACTATCGCAGAGAATCCCTTTTGGTATTTTCAGTTTGTTTTCACCTTTCTAAAACTTGTTGTCTTTTGACATCATTTTTATTTTATGCTATCCTATATTTTAAAATATGCTACCTATATTTTAAGAACCTGTATAATATAGTTTTAATCATGTCTAGAAAAAAGAGGCACTAAAAATGAGTTCTATAATGTTGATATAATGACTTTTGCCTTTACTATCACAAAGAAAGGATTTCTTTTTGCTACTAGTAACAGAAACCAAAAATGATAGTGGTTGAGATCAGAGAGACAAGTAGGCAGTCCAGGTCTGAAACAGCAGCTCTGTAGTCATCTAGAATACAAGCTTCTTTCTTTCTGCTCCAGTAACTTACTTTGTGACTCCCATTCTCAGGTTTGCCTCCTAGTCCCAAAATGACTACTGTGACTCCACATGCAGCACAAGGTGGCTAACGGGCTCACCCAGCACTGACCAATACCTAAGGCTCTGTCCCTTATAATGTAACAGATGCAACAGCTCTACCTAATTCACAGAGCCAAACACAGGAGGCTGTAAAGTTAAGGAGACAGAGAAGCATGGCCCAAAAGAGGGAGCAGATCAAGGTTCCAGAGGAAGAACTAGACGAGGAGGAGGTAACCAACCTAACAGATAGAGAGTTCAAAAAACTGGTGAGTGATGACGATGTTCACAGAGATGACTGAGTATGGCAAACACATAAGTGAAATGAAGAAAAATCCACATGAAACCAATAATAAAGAGAAAGAAGCCAGGGTTCAAATCAATGATTTGGAACATAAGGAAGAAATAAACAATCAACCAGTATGGAATTAAGAAACAAGAATTGACAAGAACAAGGAGAGGCTTAGAACCTCTGGGACAACGTACCAATATCCAAATCATAGGGGTGCCATAAGGAAAGGAGGAAGAGCAAGAAATTGAAAAGTTATTTGAAAAAATAATGAAGGAAGACTTTTTAAATCTGGCAAAAGAAATAGACATACAAGTCCAAGAAGCACATAGAGTCCCAAACAAGATAGACCTAAACAGGACCACACCAAGACACATCATAATTAAAATGCTAAAGTTTAAAGATAAAGAGAGAATCTTAAAAACAGCAAGACAAAAGAGGAAAGTTATCTTCAAAAGAGTCCCCAAAAGACTGTTAGCTGATCTCTCAAAAGAAACTTTGCAGGCAAAAAGCGCTTGACATAAGTATTCAAAGTGATGAAAAGCAAAGACCTACAACCAAGATGACTCTATCCAGCAAAGCTATCATTTAGAATGGAAGGGCAAATAAAATGCTTCCCAAACAAGGAAAAGCTAAAGGAGTTCATCATGACTAAGCCCCTATTATATGAAATGTTAAAGAGACACATTTAAGAAATAGAAGATAAATACTGTTTACTATGAACAGTAAAATGACAACAAACTCACAGCTATCAACAAATGAATCTAATTAAAAAAACTAATAGGCAAGCAACTAAAACAGGAAGAGAACCATAGATATAGGGATCATATGGAGGGTTATAAGCTATCAGTGTGGAGGAGGAAGGAGGAGAATGGGGGAAAAGGTGCAGGTGTTATCAGAGAAACCCTGGTCCTTCTCACCAATGTAGTAAAGAATTACAGATAAGCGAGCCTGTTAGTATGCATGCAAAGTTTATTAATGAATGGGAGAGCAAAAACAAGGGTGGTCAAAGGCTGGGGTGGCAAGCTTGCCCTCAGATGGCCAGAGGCCTCATGGCCAGGGGCCCCACGGCTAAGAGTACTAAGAGAACTAACAGCTTTATGAACACTAAGAGAGCAAGTCCTTTGTTCTAAGAACATATATAGTTGATGGGATGGGGGTGAAGAAGTTATAATTTGTTTGGTGGATGAAGGTGGTGCCAGTTATTCTTGGGAGGGGGTGCCAGGACTACCTAAACTTAGGCACATGTGGGGGTCTGTTAGCCTGAATTCTTATCTTGCTCTAGACTCTTTTGTTCATTGTGCATGCATGATGGGAAGCAAGAAGTTAATTAAACTTATTTTTATGGGTTTTTACTTTGGGCAGTGTGGACCTTCTCCCGCCTTTCTGGCCTTGGGAATGAAAGCACAGCCTCAAGGTTTTCCTTTTCCCAGCTAGTGAGATAACACACACACAGGCTTTCAAGAGCTCCCCACACCCTGCACTATCACAGTTTACTTGCGTTGTTCAGAATGCCTGGCAGACTTCTCACACCAGGCTCAGGATGACTGGGTCAGCAGGTGAGACACGTCTCCCTCCACTTCTAGCTTTCTGTATTAAGTTCTTTATTAGATTATAATGGTGAAAGTCCTGCCTTTGTTTCCCTTCTGGCTGCTCATTGTCCTATAGCATAGGGGTCAAGAAACATAACTGGAGGTGAAAGGCAACCATACATTGATATCTCTCTCCCTCTCTGGCTCTCTCCCTTCCCTTCACTCTAAAAATATTCAATAAAGTCTAAAAAAAAAAAAGAAAAAGAAAAAGAAACATAACTGGTAGGTACAAAATAGACAGGGAGACATTAAGAACAGTAATGTAAATGGAGAAGTCAAAGAACTTACATGCATGACCCATGGACATGGGAGGTGTGATTGATGGAGGGAATGGGAGGTATTGGGCAGAGAGTTACAAAGGGGAAATAACTGGGACAACTGTAATAGCATAATCAGTAAAATATACTTAAAAAGAGAAAAAAGTGCTCTTCGGTGTTACAACTACATTGTAGGCATCATGTGGAATATCTCCATTGCTGCCTACACATTGCCCAGAGGAGTCTTAGGTGCATCTGAAGCTCACCTGGATGCTGGATGCTGCCATGATGAGCAGAATTCCACTTCTACGAAGTATATAGTGTGCAGCTCAACTTTGGGTTATGTTTTTGGAAATCTCAGTCAAGTCCATCTTTGAATTTTTGCTGATCAGTTGCAATGAGAGCACCGGATACACCAGGCAAGCAGCAAACAGTAGTTGACTGACTGTCCAGAGTGGTTTGACGCCACTTTCTTTTGCCAATCTTCAAGGAAGTCAATATGCAATACAGTATCTCTTCTTCAGTGTTAAAGTGAACATCTACTATAGCACATCTTAGATTCATTTGGAAATAATACACCAAATATTTAAGAAGCCCTGACTTTTTTTAAGGAGTGGGCCTGCCCTCAAGGATTTCACAACTAGAAGGAGATGAAATGTGTGACATTGACTAAGGGTAAAAGAAAGGTCTGGTGAGATTTTGATGGAAGCCCTAGGGCTTTCTTCTGCTAAGTTAATATTTGAATAAGCCCCAACCCAGAGGTCTATTTCTTTTCAGTGACTGGTCTAGATGGTCCATTTAGTTTTACCTTCATGAGAAAGACACTGAACTCTCTTGTTCTCTTTTGGGGGAGGAGCATCAAAGTCCTATTTGTCAAGTATCTCCAACCACAATCCCTTATGCTAGGTTTAATCAATTCCTCATTTCTAAAGTTGGCCAATTTCCTGGCATTGTTCACTAATAAATGACAGACCCCACTGGGACCATTGAGATCAATTTGGCTTCCCCTGTTGGGCCACAGACATGGTTACCAACAACAATTCCAACTACTCAGTGACCGCTGACACACTTTTGCACCATGGCTCATGCTCCCAGATACATTTAGTTTGATGGATGCGGAAACTCGGGTAACCCCCAATTGACCTAGCACCACTCCTTCACAAGTACTATTTCAATGTTAGGTTAGGCCCTTCACCTCCCCAACTCCATCCATCACAAAATCCAAACTTCCAAAAGCAGTGAAATGTCCTTTGCCAACATTCCTTATTGTAGGAATTCCACCCTCCCTATGTATAAGCAGATTATCTGATTCCCAGAGTGGTTCAAGATTTCTAGGTTACTCATGTACACAAATGAATAAAAATTCAGTATAGGGATGCAGTATATTTGTGTGTATATGGGTATATTCTTACAGTAGGAAGGCCAAGTCATATATATGAAGTCTGTTCAGAAAAAGTTCAGCCATTGTTAACATAATGAGAATGGTTTGAAAATCATCAGTGTAACTTGGCAGCCAAGGAGAGTGGACTGGAATGTGCATGTGTGAACAATGACAACTTCACTGTACTAGTCAGTGGGAGCAGTAAACACCATTCAGTAAGCATGTGTATTGTGTGGACATCACATTCAAAATGAGCAAAGAGAGTGACAAATCTGCATTAAATTTTGTATTAAGCTTCAACATTCCTCCAAAGAAACTATTTGGATGTCAGAAGGCCACAGCTGTGGGCCACTGGTGATTGGCAGCTTCATCATGATAATGTGCCCACTCATGTATCATGTCTTGTGCAGAGTTTTTTGGCAAAACATCAAATCACCCAGGTGACTCACCCCGGCCACAGCCCAAATTTAGAACCCTACAACTTCTGGCTTTTCCCAAAACTAAAATCACCTTTGACAGAAAAGAGATTTCAGGCCCTTGATGAGATTCAGGAAAATACGATGGGGCAGCTGATGATAATTGGGAGAACTTTGTGTCTACTTTGAAGGGGACTGAGGCATCATTGTTCTATGTACAATATTCCTTGTATCTTGTATCTTCTTCAAAAAATATCTCTGTTTTTCATAATATATAGCTATATACTATCTGGACAGATATATAAAATTACTTTTCCATCTAAAATGCATATTTCTATATAGTAACCTATTTGACCTTCTCAAGTGCTGTTATAGATATACACTAATTGGGCAGATATTATTATCTTCCTTTTAAACATTAGAAAATACAGACTTAAAAAGATGAAATAATTTTCTTAAAGTTTCAAAGATAATACAACAGAACTTCAACACAAATTCAGATTTTCTGTCTAAATTCAATGTGTCTTTTGCTACATTGTCTACTCATGGTATTGCCCAGAATATTCAGCTCATTATGGGGTAGCCCTAATGGAGGAAAAATTTTAAATCATTTTCAGTATCCGAGCCTATTATATGAGTTTACAAATGTTCCTTAATTCGCTGAACTGCATTACTCCTTTGTGTCATTGAACCTTTCTCCCCCTGAGAGATGGACTCATTCCTTCCCCCTTGAATCTAAACTAATGTTTGTGATTCGCTTGACCATAACACTGCAGAAGTAATGTTCTTTGATTTCAGAGTCTAGGTCATAAGAAATTGTTTGTTTTTTGTTTGTTTGTTTGTTTGTCTAGGCCTCTGAGCACTCACTCTTGGAAGCTGGGTGCTCTGCCATGATGAAGCCCAAGCAACCCCATGGACAGACTCATGAGGAGAGGAACCAAGTATCCAGGAGATAGCACTGGTTTAACTGCCAGGCAAAAGCCAGCACCAGCTTGCCAGTGGTGTGAATGATTTAGAAATAGAACATCCAGTCCTGGTCAGCACTGTCCCTGAGCAGTGCTGCCCAGTTTGCAAATTGTGGACACAATAAATGATGATTAATTTAAACCACAAAGTTTGGAGTGGTTTGTTTTACTGTGAATAACTGGAAACTACCTTTCCAAAGCCTTTGTGTTAAAAATCAACACCCAAAAGAAATGTGGTGGCATGTATCAAACTGGTTGTGGGTATGTTTCATGTTTATTTTACTTACATATTCTATTTTACATAAGAAAAAGCAAATGAAGAAAGTATCTTCTAACTTATAAAAGCAAAAGGACATAGGCAATTACACAAAGTGTTTTAAAATTCCTTCAACCATAAATAATAAAGATCTTATTATAAATGTTAGTATTTGGTTCAAAACGCTGTGGAAAGAATTAGGCCCTCAAGCCTTTACAGTTCCATGAAGACCTAAATATAAAAAGTAAAACTGAAATTTATATCAGTGCCTTAATGGTATCACTTAAAATTTTAACAGTTAATTAACTAATTAACAACTTAATTAACTCAGTACTTAATTTACGTCCTTGAGTTCATTTAAATTCCCTAGATGAGATTTGATGAATTTTCTGTGTAATTCCTGACTAACCATGTAAATGGTTTAATGTATATTTCATCTATTGAAAAGATATTTCTTGAAATTAAATTAAAGGCAGAAGTTTTCATTTTTTTCTTCGATAGGGAATATCGAACTTTTGTCATGTGACAGTATTCCCACTCCATCTTTTTCCTTTAAAAAGAAAGTCATATTTGCATTTGTTTATTCTGCCTAAATGCATCAATGTAGGATTCAGAAATCATGAAGCCACTGTGAGTAATTTTATTATAGCTTATTAATAATTATCCTACAATTTTAAAGAATGAACCTTGAAACAAATGATAATTTAAAAACAGGAAAAAAATTTTTGTAAAACATTTCTCCATGCTATGGATTTATTTATCTAATGAACATTTTTTACTTATCAGTTATGCATAGTCCTGTTACACAATGTGTCACCTGTGGAGTTGCACAGTCTGAGTTGGAAAGACTCAGTTTTTCTCCTGTGTTTTTCCTTTACTCTCACATACAACCACACTCACAACACTTTGGACACCAGCTATGTGGGAGTTTCCCCCCACCAAGAAGCTCTCCATGACACCAAATTGGTGTCCTACAATTTAACTCAATTCTGACGCTACCTATCTGGAGGTAGCATTAGATACCACAAGACTGCTCTCCACTTTATATACCAATTGCAAGTCCAAGATAAACTGGGTATAAGTCTGCGGTTCCATAACCCGCTCCTTCGGTTCAATGAGTTTGCTAATGTGGCTTACAGAACTCAGGGAAATAGAGTTTACCAGCTTATTAAAAGATGTGATAAAGCACCCTGGCTCATGGCTCAGTGGACAGGGACCGGCCTGAGAACCCAAAGGTCGCAGGTTCAATTCCCAGTCAGGGCACATAACCAAGTTGCAAGCCAGGTCTCCAGCCAGGTCCTTAGCTGTAGGCAGGTGAAAGGCAACCACACATTAATGTTTCTATCCCTTTCTTCCTCCCTCCCTGCCCTTCTCTCTAAAAATTATGAATGAAATATTTTAAAATATATGATAAAGGATATATATGAACAGACAGATGAATAGAGCAAGGTCAGGAAGGTGTTGAGGGCAAGAGCTTCCATTCTGATAGAGTTAGGATGTGGAAGTTCCCCAGTTTGGGGGAGGGAGTTTTAGGAATTTTTATGGAGGCTTCATCACTCGGACATTATCAGTCATTAACCCCAGTTCTAGACCTTCTCTATGAAACCTAAATTTAAGGTTCTATTATTATTCCCATTCTACACATGAGAAATTTGAGGCAATAAAGATTTAGTGCCATGGCCAAGGTCACCAACCAAACAATAAGAGCTTAACATTGAACCACATCAGCCTGACGCCAATGTCCATATCAACATTTCTAACTAA
>PVIW01002061.1:72500-203454 GCA_004026585.1 Noctilio leporinus
CACACATACACACACACAGCCTAGACCAAAGAGCCAGCCATGCCCTCCAGCGGAGAAGCTAGTAACCTTGGGAAAAGAAAGCTGGGCTTTTTCAGCGCTTTCTGCAAGAGCCGTCTGCAATTCCCGGCGGACCAAGCCTTCTGATGCCCCAGCGCCCACCCTCTCATGCACCATTCTTGGGCTCCATTTTCTTTGACCATTCTTGAGTACAGTTCGACTTTGAGGGAGAAAAGGTTACTGCAGGGAGCCGGGAGAAAAAAATAGCCCCTAACTTGTTCATTATGCTTTACAGTGCACAAAACGCTTTCTCATATCCGCACACAAACTCTCAATGAAGGTTTGATGAATGAAAATATTCCTTCTCACGCCTCATAATCACAACATAAGCCAACAGTTCTATATGGCCATTTTACAGAAGAAGAAACTGAGGCCCAGAGACAAGTCAGTCGCGCAGCAAATGGGTGACGAATCTCGGCCTCAAGTCTCATCGAATAAATTCAAAGCCAGTATTTTTTTTCTCTAGGAAATAAATACCCCAGACTCAGCGTTCTCGATTCTATCTTCCACTGTGGGGAATCAAGGAAATTCCGGAAAGGCACATCAAGCCTCTGTGCACAAATCTAAGTAGGGCGGGAGCTAACACCTGCGCTCCCAGAGCCTGCTGGGCTAATAACCGGGTCTGGGCGGGTGGCAAACTTTGGGGAGTCGTGTACTTAGCGAGAATGAGGGGCAGGGTGGCGATGCTACACACCACTGTTTCCCGGAACGCTGTGAGTGCAGGAAGGGTGGCGCTGCTGCCCCACAGCATTCCCGGCTGCACAGGTCCTGAGTTCCCTGCCCAGGGAGCCCAAGGCCCGCCAACACACCGCCCTTCCGGACCACACACAGCTCCTTGGAGAGCAGGAACTTTGAAGAGGCAACTCTGACTCCAGCATATTTCCAGGAAGAAAATAAAGCCCAGATAGAGGAAACAATGTCTCCAGGGTCATCCAGCCGGTGATGCCAAGTCTACGGCTAGAACCACATGTCCGAATCCCAAATGGGCCTCCTCCCACCTACAATGGGGGTGCGTCCGGGGAAAGTGTGGGCGAAGAGTCAGTGGCGGAGGCAGGCGACTGGCCGGATGTGGCGATGGTGCAAGCCCCTTGGGAGAGTCCCCGATGTCACTAACCCGCGCGTCAGAGGTCAGTGGGTAAAGTGAGAACCCATGAAAAAGCGAGAGGTGCTCATGAACCTTTACCTTATTCCTAGCGTGGAAAGTTGTCCCAGCTCCTTCGGTGACCAGCGCTCCTCCTTTCTAGGAAGCTTTGGGGCTGTCTGCCTGGGATCCTGGCTGAGGAGTGTGTGGGACCTTCCGGGGACTGGGAGGCTAGAGGAGACGGAATGCATAAATAGCCTCTTCTAAGTTCCACAGGTTTTTCTGGCAACATTTTACTCCCCTCCATAGAGCCAATTAAAAGCAATAAAACCTTGCAAAGAAACCCTCTTCTTAGCAAAGCGTCGCCAACAATTACCTAGGGGTAAACCAAATACGCCTGAGATAATTACCCTTAGCCTGAGGCAATGATTTGCCTGCCAGCGTCCTCAGCGCCAGCCAATATTTGGATAGTGTAGTGGTTGTGTGTGTTTTTAAATTACACGCGGAAACTTGAAACCGACCGGTTGGTGCCAGGGTGGTTACATGATCTGTTTTTCTTGAACAGAGGTGTGTAGGCAGCTGGAGCGCGCACTTACCGGCCCCCGCCCACGCTGCTGCGCGCCTGCAGAGCTCGCCGGAATTAAATCAACCTCAAGGGAATGAGGGAAAAGGGAGCGAGCCCGCCACCCAAGGTGGCCCGGCCCTGTGCCCCGCCGGGGATTACCCCGGAATACTCCAACGCGGAGGCTTCCGACCCCTTTCCAAAACCGACAGGCGTCAGGCTCTTTGAATCTACAGTCCTCCCTTGCGACTTTGGCCCGGACCGCCGGGCCCCCTGGGGCTTTAGGGTCGGGAAGCACTTTCTGTCCTCCGCAGTTGCAAGGAACGCGGAAGCAGGAAGCTTGGGCTCTTTGATCTACCGTCGTAGCTCTGCTAAGGTCCAAACTGCGGCTCCCAACACTGAAGGCACTGGCCTCCTCGCCAGAGTCCATGCGGAGGCGGAGGTGGTCGCGGCGGGTCTGGGTCTGTAGGCTGTAATGCGCTCAACTAGGTTATGAATGTTTAGGCTTACCCCACACGCCCTTGAAGACACACACACACACACACACAACCTCCAGACACTAAAAGCCCACTTGCCCGACGGGATGGTCCCTGAACTGCGCCCAAGGAGGCATTGCTTTTCCGGAAGCCCGCGGAAAACATACTCTCGCCACGCTCAGCAGAAGATGCCTTTGACCTCTTCCCCGTGCAGAGCCAGGGCAGAAAGAGCCTTTGAGCTCTCAGCACACCAAGCTCCCACCGACGGCCCCTGGGCCAAGACTTAGCTTTTCTCGCGCCGCATCCGTCAAGGGAGAAGGGTACTCCCGGCCCAGAGGGCTCTAGCTGTCATTGTGACTGAGCATCCTCGGGATTCCTCCGTGACATCTCGAGGCCAGGAGGCCGCCTGCTGCTCCGTTCCTTAAACTGCCTCAGAGAACCAAAAATCACACACACACACACACCCGCCCGCCAAAAAAAGATTCAATTAGTGCAAGGAACATCCCCTGCCAAGAGTGAAAACGGAAGCATCCAACTCTGAAAGGGTTTTCTTCACTTAGGACAGGCCAAGAGGCTGCTTCCCCCCGCCCCCACCTCACCCGGGGTCCTCTTGCACACTTTACCTTAACTATTTTTACCTATTCTAAAGCAGCTGCTATCCTAAGTCAAACTGGCTAGATAGCGCTAGGCAAAAAGCCAGTTTCCGACTAAAGATGAAAACTATGAATCTGCCCCGCTCACTGCACTCTTAGGACCCGACGGCAGAAAGCCCCTCTTCGTGGTTCACCGGAAGTCTTAAGCTAAGAACAGGCAACCTGATGACACCAAGGTTGGATGGTAAGAGATAGCCTCCCAAGCACTCTGGGCCAACCGCCTTCTGCTTTCAGATTTCGACATGAAAAAGAAGTTAAAACCCGAACAAGTCATCGTGTCTAATAGCTGTTCTCTCTTCAACTCACGGAACGGAAGGTATCCACGACATTTCCAACTTCAGACAAGTCATTTTACAAACAATGAAACTGAGCCCAAGAGACTGGGAGAGTTTTTTTCTTTTTAAAATGTGTATTCCCTCTCTAAACTCTGCTTCTCCTCCCAGCCCAAGGGCATCACAAGCCAAAATCAAAATAAAACTTTGTGTTCTCGCTGCATTCAATTGGGACTCGCTACTGGGTGCGTGTGGATAAGTGCGGAGCAGGAACATGTTTCTCGGATCCCAGAATGCACCAGGACCTCAGCGCTTAGAATTCATCATTTTGACCTCTTGTTTGATTTTAGTTATCTCTCTTCCCTGGACGTGCTGAGAATAGCAAAGACTTCGTTCCGACCCTCCCAGGTGATAGGACCTCTGAGCTCCCAACTCCTCCCTCTGGCCCCAGGTCAGACTTCACCGCCTCAAGAAAAAATGCTTCACTTTGTCCCACACACTCGCTCTTGAGAAGCGCGGTGGGCCTCCAGCCACCAATCCCTTAGTACCTATAGTAATGTCCTGTTTACTGTCAGCTCTCTCCCGCTCCAGAGCGGTCGCGGCCCTCGTCCCCGGCCCCATCAATGGGCCTGACCTCCAGCTGGTACACACTAAAGTGCGATGACGTTCGCATTTGACGAAAATGTCCCTGGTTCTCCTCCCCAAGAGCTTTTTTTCTCCAGCCTTCCAGGTATGGGGATTTCTTGCCGAGAAAAGGCTTTGCGGTCACGGTTCCCTGAACTTGGCCGAGAGTGGCTACTCCAAGAGAAAAGTAGTATTAAGTAGAGAGAAACTCAGCTGGTATAGGTGGGAAGAGTTAAAGCGCAGAAAAGGGCAGGAGAGGAGAGAAAACGCAGGGTCCAGTGCCTCTCTGCGGCGCGTCGCGACCCGGGTGGGGTGCAGCGGCGGGGACCGCCTCGGGGGCTGCCTCCCACCCCCACCCTCCGCCAACAGCTTGCGCTCCCCGCCCCACCCCGCGGCTGGGTGCTGGGGAGCAGGTAGTGAATGCTCTGGGTGGGGGCGCCCGAACCACGGCGAAGGTGGGGGCGGGGGCGAACACCTCGCCTGCCTGCTCCTTCTGCAAGAGACGCGGCGGCCGCGCCGAGTCCCTCAGCCTCGGTCATGTGATAGTCTCGAAGCGTGAGCTGCGGGGGTCTTGGCGTCTCGGGGACTATTACAAAACGCAGACAGGAGAGCGCGTCTCTGCCACAGCCGCCGCCGCCGCCTCTCCAGCTCCAGACCCGCCCAGGAGAGCGGCGGCAGCTGCGGCGCGCACCACCGAGCCGGCCTCCGCGGGTCCCTCCTCCTCCCGCGGTTCGAAGACGTCCCACAGGCCCGCCGCGGGCGCCCTGCGCCCCAGCCAGTCCTCCGAGCCTGCAGGAGCCGCGGCTGCCGACACCACCAAACTTTTCCCCCCAAGCAACCGCCTGCAGCTCTATCCGCAGCTCCGCAGCGAACCTCCCGAGGAAAGGGACAAGCAGGCTGCTAGGAGCCGGGCTTCCTTCTTCTTACCTGGCTTCTCCCCTCCAGGAAAACGGAACCCCAGAGCAGACTTAGCGGCGGGTCAAGGGGGCAGCTCCCTGGGCGAGTGGGTGTCGCCACCCCCGGCCTCCAGGGCTGCGAGTGCCAATTCGGATTTAAAGGGCCGGAGCCCGGTCAGCCCTTGCTCCCAGCTTGCTTGGCCGGACCGAGAAAAAAGCAAGGAGGAGGCCAGGAGGGAACTCGGCGCTTCCTCAAGCTTCCGACACCAGCTCCAGCGCTCCGTCTCTGGCCACTCGCGGGAAGATGTCACGAGGGTGGCGGTGAAGCTGGCGCGCCCCACCCGCGACTGTGCTCACGGGTCGGCGACCGTCGGGGCCAGAAGTTGTGAGCGGAGAGCTAAGTTGGCCCAAGAGAGCAATCGTGGAGATTCCAGGCAGCTGGGAGAAGGCGGGAGACAAAACAGCAAGAGGGTCTAGCGCGACTGCGGGACGAGTGCCGGGGCTGGGCGGGAGGAGTGGGGATTAGTGGAGAAGACCAGGCCTCGGGAGAGGGCTGCGTAGCCAGAGGGCTGTGGAGGCGCCAGGGGCGATGCCGCGGCCGGGGAAGAGTTCCTACAGCGACCAGAAGCCGCCCTATTCCTACATCTCGCTGACCGCCATGGCCATCCAGCACTCGGCCGAGAAGATGCTGCCGCTGAGCGACATCTACAAGTTCATCATGGAGCGCTTCCCCTACTACCGCGAGCACACGCAGCGCTGGCAGAACAGCCTGCGCCACAACCTCTCCTTCAACGACTGCTTCATCAAGATCCCGCGGCGGCCCGACCAGCCCGGCAAGGGCAGCTTCTGGGCGCTGCATCCCGATTGCGGCGACATGTTCGAGAACGGCAGCTTCCTGAGGCGCCGAAAGCGCTTCAAGGTGCTGCGGGCGGACCACACTCACCTGCACGCGGGAAGCGCCAAGGGCTCGCCAGGCGCCGGGCCCGGAGGGCATCTGCACCCCCATCACCCGCACCCGCCGCACCACCACCACCACCACCACGCTGCCGCGCACCACCACCACCATCACCCCCCGCCCCAACCTCCGCCGCCCCCGCCACACGTGGTGCATTATTTCCATCAGCAGCCGCCACCTCCCCTCGCGTCTCAGCCGGCGCAGCCACCGGCCCAGCAGCCGCAGCAGCCCGCACACCCGGGCAAGATGCAGGAGGCGGCGGCCGTGGCAGCGGCGGCGGCCGTGGCGGCAGCGGCTGTGGGCAGCGTTGGGCGCCTGTCCCAGCTCCCGCCCTACGGGCTGGGCCCTGCCGCAGCCGCGTCCACGTCGGGCTTCAAGCATCCGTTCGCCATCGAGAACATCATCGGCCGTGACTACAAGGGCGTGTTGCAGGCCGGCGGGCTGCCCTTGGCCTCAGTCATGCACCACCTGGGCTATCCCGTGCCGGGCCAGCTCGGCAACGTCGTTGGCTCCGTGTGGCCTCACGTCGGAGTAGTGGACTCAGTGGCGGCAGCCGCCGCAGCCGCCGCAGCCGCCGGAGTGCCAGTGGGCCCGGATTACGGGGCTTTCGGGGTGCCGGTTAAGGCCCTGTGTCACTCGGCGAGCCAGGGCCTGCCTGCGGTGCCGGTGCCGATCAAGCCGACTCCCGCGCTGCCGCCCGTAGCTGCACTTACTCCGGCTCTCCCGGTCCCTGCGGCCGCACAGCAGCCGCCCGCGCCTTCCGCCGTGTGCCCGACGGCCTCCGCCTCGCCCGTCGCCTCCCTGCGGGAACCCACCGCCGCGAGCGCAGCCGAGAGCAAAGGGGGCTCCCTGCACTCGGTGCTGGTGCACTCCTAAGGCACCCAGCGGGCGGGCGAAGGGAGACGAATGAAGAGATGGGGGGTAGGGGGGACGTCTTGTCCCCAGACCTCGGGACCGAGAGAGAGCGCCCTGACCAGGCGGGCCTGAACTCCAGCCTTTGCAGGAAAGATATTTCAACAAACACACTCCAAAGTGGATTCTCCAGTGGTCTGAATAAATATAACTCTTCTGGTGTCTGTGTGTTTATATATGTTGTACAATCAGATTAATGAAAGTCAACTTTCAGGTAAGAGTTTCTATTGTAACTAATATTATAAATCAGTAAGTTATGGGGGGAGGGAATGAATGAATTTGGGCAAATTGGAAATGGATTTCGACGTATTCCTGGGACCAGAAGCTGTCACATCTAAACATCGGGGAGAAATGCAACAGAGTGAGGCTGAAACAGACCTCAGCCACCAAGTTTCTCTCCGCTGGTCTCATACCTGGGCTGCTCTCTCTCTCTCTCGTGGAAGGTTTCAGGCAAAAGAGCTATTCACGAGGGGTATCTCGTTTTATTTAAGAAGGGAAAAAGGGGGGATTTGATAACGTTATTTTCCTGGCCAGGGAGATGGCAAGGAAACGGTATTGTGAAAAAAGCCCCTTTTAGAAGGCCCTGGGAACACCAGGAAGGTTCTTGGGAAACATTTAAGTTTTCTGGCTCTGACCCGGGGGTCGAGAAGGATAGGAGAAGAGCTAAAGCACTTAGTTGGCACAAATGAGAATGGCGGCCGCGGCTTAAAGAGCAAAGCCCCAGATTCCAAGAGTAAATTTCGGGAAAGAGAACCAATGAGACAACACAAGGCGATTTTCTAACCTGCAATTCGTTTGTGTATCAATCAAAGGACACCGTTAAGACGCCCCCAAATATGAATTCTCACGATCTGTTTCACGTGGGACGTTAAAAGGGGAAAAACACTTGCATCGCGGAATTTTTGTCCCCTAACGTATGAGGGGGGAAAATTACTTGTCTCACAGGATTTTGTCCCCCAACTCATGAATGCAAGAAAAACCTGCAACGTCAATGGACAGTCTTGCTCTTAAGGGTTGCAGGAGCGTTTTGTGGTCTTTGCCTTCCAGTCCCCTGGAGACAGATGCGAGAAGACGACCCAGTCACCTGTGCCCACTTTCGTCAATGTGAATGGAAAAGAAACTTGGCTTGCGGCTGTTGCTCCTTCCCTCCTTTCGAGCCCCAAGAATAGCACTTTACTTGCGACCAACTTTCAGGAACGAGGGGGACGGGATGGGGAGGAGGCAGAAGCTCTTTGCCTCTCAGTCACCTCCGGTTTGTGTTCGCGCCGCGTCCGGGTTGTGATTTTGTGACAAGCTCCTGTCTGCCAGTGTTGTACAAGGTGTTCTCCATTAAAGCTTCTCCCCGGATATGCCGGTGCGGTGTGAAAGTGTTTCGCTTCTCAAGTGGCCAGGCCGCGGTTTGAGAGCCCACTGCGCGGTCAAGTCCTCGGGTCCCCTTTATTTTTTAACATCAGAGCTTCAAAGGGGTGAGTTCAAAGGCCAGCCACCAGCAGCGACACGTTTCTTCCAGGGCTACTTTTTATCATTTGGCGCATTTATCTCCTATGCTAACTGAGCTCTACTCTACCTCAGTGTTGAAAATGAATGAACCAAAGGGGGAGGGGTAACTGATTTTTTATAATTGCTGTGGTTCCTACATGAGGTTCACATTGATACACCTTCATCACCACCCAACACCCTTTTCCCTTTGCTGAGGGGGGCAGACCGCGGCCGGGGACTCGGTTCTGTTGGGTGAGAACCGAGCTGCGCCCCCTTGAACCTGAGGGGCTGGCCGGGGACCGGGAGATTGGCGCCGGGAAGCTGTTCACAGCTAGTTTAACAAGGAGGTCGCGCCCAGGCGCCGAGGCTGGGACCTGTTGCGCGCAGGCGCCGGGCCAACTGCGCTTAGGGGACCGCGGCAGCTGGAGGCCCTGGGCTGCAGAGGGCTGGGCCGGGAAGAACCCGAGGCCTTAAAGCCCGGGCTCCCCGAAAGGACTCTGCAGGCTTCAACAACTGCGGAGCTGCGCGGGGAGCTGGCCAGGTGGCCCAGCCCGGTGCAGGGGACCCCGCTGGGCCAGGGAACCGCGACCCAGCCCCTGCTCTCCACCCGCGAACAGGAGGGCTCCTACTTGAGCCAGCTTCCCTCTGCCCAGCCAGACCCCATGGAAAACTCCTCTAACCTCTCTTTCCTCAGAAGAAAGCGAAAGGCCGACAAGATGACCTGCGCACGGTAATGACCCGGTCGTGGGGTGAGGGTTCTTAAAAATCGGTGTTTCCACCCATCCCTTACTTACAATGCCTCTTGCAAGCGGGCAACTAAGTTCTGGCCATGCCTGGGAAACACGTCTCAGTTTAGGTCACTGCCTCATGGCGGGCTCAGACAGTTCTAGTGCATCCCATTCTGTCAGTTGGAGACTCTGCAAGGTTTTCCTCTACACTAGTTTGGTGTGGTTGAAAATATGAAAAGAAAGGGAGACACACGGGGGTCACAGATTTGGGAGGGGCGTGGGAATCTGGCTTCTTTGTCCACCTCTGGGTCAAGTGGTAACTGGAAGTCCTGGGCGGGCCCCCTCATTTAGAGGTGGGGAGTCACGACCTAAAGGAAAAGGTCTTAGATTTCAGGGGTTTCTTCAGGAGAACATCCTTCTTCCTTCTCCACCTGTCCAAAAGAGCCAGTGAACTTTATAGCGGTGCCCACAGTCCCACTTCCGGGAGAGGGGCTCGCCCAAAGTGGTGTTTGGCAGGTGGAGGGCTGGCCTAAGAGTCAGCCTCTGCGAGGAGCGGAGAGCTTGATCCGACAAGGGTGAATAATTGCCCCTCACCGTTTTCCTGAACCCTCTTAGCACCTAGTCTTACACCTCTACACCCTCGTGGCCCCCCTCCACCTCTGTGGGAGGAAACATAGTTGTTTTGTTTTTTACTGTAGGGAGAGAAAGGAGCATAAAAGGCAACGTGAGCTTAGAAATGATTCCACTTATGTTTCCTTCCAGCAGGAGACCCTGGTACTCAGAGGAAGCTAGGCATGGCTTTGAGGCCAGAGGACAAGGGGGGTTGTGTAAATAAACATGAGGGAGGAGCCTTCTGTCAAAGCTCTGATCCCAAGGGAGGTCTTAATGAAAGCCCTAGATTCTGCCTGCCCTGAAGACCTTTCCTCACTAAGATGGGATCTGCAGTCTAACTGAGACTATATTGTCAGGAGCCAAGCTGGGAGGTAGCAGGATTATTCTGGGCAGACCTCTGATATTGTAGAACTGGGAGCACTCCAGGCCTGGGCTCACTATTGGACCAGAACCAGGCCTTCATACCCATTTGTCAAAAACAAACAAACAAACAAAACCCCACCCACTCAAAGACATTGAGCCAGTTTCAGGTGCTTATTTTAAATGTTTAAATAGGGGTCAAATCTTTTTTTAAAATATAGTTATGGTGATAATCTAAGTATATAGGGAACTGCTAAAAATAATAAGAGTAATAAGCAGATGGTGATATTTTGGTAACCCTCCCAACTGAGTATGTGAGCTCCTATGATCTCACAGGTGTTCTCTCTCTAGCTACATGTTGGGGTAGGGGGAAAGTAAGTTCTGGACCTAAGTGAGATGAAAGTAAAGGCACATATATTTACGACCATCTCAGTTCACTGGTTTAATAAAATTACTGGTGGAGATTACGCTGCTGGTTTCCAGGATAATAGAAAAAATAATTAGTTGCTTAGCCTATATCCTACTTCACAGAATGCATAGACCAGATGAGAAAGATGGGGAGGAGCAAGGAGAAGGAAGAAAGGTTTTAATGTAAGGGTGCTTAAAAGAAAAGTAGGAGAAAAACAACATGCAATCCTCTACTTGGTTATATTTCCTTGAGAAGCCAGGACGAGGAGGGAGGGCGCAGCCAATGTTAGCTGTGGTCCCTGGGAGAACAGGGCCCTCCTGCAAAGGCCAGGATAGGCACATTTGGCATCTGGCACCTAGGAAGACTGTCAGTCAGGCTGGTTTGTGGTCAATTATCTCCTTAAGTAGATTGGCATTAGTCCAGCCAGGGAGGAGGGCTGGCTGCATCCAGAGGAATCAGGGCCAGTTAGCTGGAAGTGGCACTGCTGAACTCCAAGCATCTTTGCATCGCAACATTTGGAAGGCTGATCAAAACCTCTCCTGGGACGCAGAGGTGACATATGCCTGCTTGGCCCTAGTACAGGCATGCTCCAGAAGAGTATGGGAGCAGAATGCCTTAAGAGAGGAAACATTGATCACCAAAGCCATTAAATCCCCTTCAATTCCATTCACCTACCAAACTGCCTTTCCTGCCACGCACAAAATTATAGAGATTATTGTAAATTATGGTGGGATTTGGCTTCTTCACTGGATAACAATGTTCATTCTTCCCTGTGCCTGACTATGAAATGGGCACAAGGATATTTTGGAAGCATAATCAGGGCTTGGATGATGTGGCCCAGGGGATGTGAAGTGGTATCGGTGTTAATCGGATTGTGTGGACATGATTCTCTTGGTAGGTGAAAAGGTAGAGTGGGGATTCAAGTGGAAGTGACAAGTCCTTGAATTCCAGAGGGAAAAAGTTTCTTCAAGTCCAACATTCCCATTCTGCTCATTGAAACTATTTTCATTAACTTTTTCTTTCAAAGCTGAAACGCTACCTTATACCCTGTGGGGGAGATTGAAGAGATCTGCTTGGGATTTGAATTCAGTCTTAAACCATTGTTTAAATGGTATGAGTTTGGCAAAATTCCAGATGTACTCTGTCCCAAGCACTTTTTCCCCTTAACTATCCCTTGTGTATTTTAAGGAAAATTCAAGCCACATGTTGCTCTTTTCCCCTTGCATTCAAATGTAGGTTTATTGAATTTTAGCGTGGTCCATGAAATTCAAATTCTGAGTTTTAAGCCATAATATATTCACATGATCTACATGCAGTCACATGATACACACATATATCATTAACAGCAAATAAAGCAACTGAGAATTATAGTTGTAATGTTATAGTAACATTTCGTTAAACCGAAGAACCATGCTGAGAATATCATACTATAAAGGATTTTATAAAAGTATCAAAAATTTTAAAAAGCTAACTTAGTAACTCATGAAAACATTTTTTAAATAATACTGTTAAAAAGATATTCTGGTTACGTTTACTTTGATCCCACTAGCTCTTTCCTGCCACACAAAACAGGTCTTTTGTGTACAAGGTTCCTTGGCCTTGCTTGTCAGGCACAGATCTCATTATTGCAGCATCATTTGAAACGTGCATTCAAATATGCTTTCCCATCTGAGCCACTTCCAGTCCTGTCAGCACCTTCATGGACCGTGTGTTTCCACTGTTACTATGGATGGATGCTGAGTAAGAAGGGAGCTGGAGAATTGTAGTACAGGCCCAGCTGCGTTAGATTCATCTCGGAAAGAATCCACAGCATTGAAACACACGGATGAGAAAGGGAAGGAAGGAGAGCGGGAGGGAGAGAAATAAGGAGAGAGGGACTGAAACAAAGAAGTTACAAGGTGAGGAAGAAAGTTAGGAAATTAGGAAGGAAGGAAGGGAAAGAGGCAAATATATTCATCGAGTGCTGATAAAGGAAAAACATTTAATTATGATTATAATATCTATTACCTTGGCTTTCTCTCAGGAAGCTAGATCAATTCTTTCAATGTATGTGACTGAATGTATAACACCATTTACTTACCCAAACTAATCATGCATTAGAAACAATATTCCAATATTCCTCTTTTCTTAAAAATGTTTCTTGCCTGGAGAGACAGGGCATTGTATTACTAACTGGCAGCCTCATTTATTTCCTAAAGGACAAGGCCTTGGTCTGCCTAAAAATTTATCCTAGGTGAGGATTTTCCAACATTAACTTTGTTGCTATATCTCCATAGGGAAATGTTTAAATAAATGTTGCGATTAGCAGATTATGGAATAACAACTAGTACTTATAAAATTTTACTCATATAGAAATGTTTGTGAAATCCTATTGAAGGAATAATCTCAACTCCATTGTGTACATTGAAAATGTACTTAGAAGAGATTACATTACATATTAACCATGGTATTTTTAAGTTGACAAAGTCATTGTCATTTTACTTCCTTGGTTTCTAGATGTTCTAGATGGTTTTAGATTGTCTCTATACACCAATCATGTTTTACTTTCGTAACCAGGAAAAAGAT
Source organism: Noctilio leporinus (assembly GCA_004026585.1). Taxonomy (NCBI): domain Eukaryota; kingdom Metazoa; phylum Chordata; class Mammalia; order Chiroptera; family Noctilionidae; genus Noctilio; species Noctilio leporinus. The sequence goes on from PVIW01002061.1 coordinate 85,142, forward strand.
TACCCAAAACTCTATACAGCCAATATAGGTGGCATTTCAATAAAAATAAATTATTTTAGGGCCCTGGCTGGTGACACAGTGGATAAGGCACTGGCCTGTGAACCCAAAGGTCACTGGTTTGATTACCAGCCAGGTCACATAACCAGGTTGCAAGCCAGGTCTCCAGCCAGGTTTATAGCTGGAGGCAGGTGAAAGGCAACCACATATTGATGTCTCTCTCCCTCTCTGCCTCTCTCCCTTCCCCTCTCTCTAAAAACAATAAATAAAATCTTTAAAATAAATAAGTAATTTAAAAATGTAATATCTTAAGTATTGGAGGAAGGAAAAAAAAACTGGCTGGTTGAAATATTTTTTAAAATCAAAGAGCAGCAAAAACAAGTGGACACATACCTTGTTGTCCTGCTGTTCCTTTGACAAGAACCCCTTTGCAGCATACCTTTCTGGTAGGAAAAAAAGGAATCTGTCACTTTAAGCTTCGACTCTTGGAAAATTTTCTGAGAATCACTGTCTTATAAACCTGGAATAGGAAAATGTGAAATGGTTAAAATTGCAAAGGGGGCTGGCTAAAGAATAAATCTCACATTTAAAAAAATTACCTTTTCGACTAGCTTTCTCTCTTCATTGTTCACATTTTATGAATTTCTGTAGTAGCCTCAAGCATTTTTTTTTAACTAGCCAGATAATTAACACCAAGTAAATACACTTTACAAGCTTAGGCATTTCCCTCCAAATTAAATACAATGTACAATTTTCCACAATAATGATATTTTTCTTTCTTTTAGTTAAGAAATCCTTTTTGTGTAATGACAATGTTTTCAAGGGAAAAGTTTTAGGTACTATTTTTACTAGTTTGAGTAAATATGTATCGTGTCTTTTCTGTCTACGTTGAAATAGTTTATTCCCATCCCCAAAATGCAGAACTGTTACTACCTAGAATATGCATATTTTCAAAAGATTATGCCAGAAACCTGAAAACCTCTAAAGGTGGCCACAGATCAATAGCTTCTGAGTTTTTATTTATTTATTTTACTATTTAAAAGATTTTATTTATTATTTCCAGAGAGAAGGGCAGGGAGGGAGGAAGAAAGGCAGAGAAACATCAATGTATGGTTGCCTTTCACCTGCCCCCAGCCATGGACCTGGCTGGAGACCTAGCTTATAACCTGGTTATGTGCCCTGGCTGGGGAATTGAACCAGCAACGTTTGGGTTGGCAGGCTGGCACCTATCCATTGAGCCACCAGCCAGGGCCTGAGTTTTTAAATAAGTTTCACTGCAGAACCAAAATTGTTGAAATGATGAGATTGAATTTTTAACCTGAGAACCAGAGAATCAAAGTATGATAAAATATATCCTGTTTTACCACTTGGAGAACAAAATAAGACCGTTTCTTTACTGTATGAAATACATGAACTCTCACCCTAGTTACTACTAGAAAATTTCTTCTCTCCTTTTTTGCAAGGGGACCCCAGGCTGCCTCAGACCTGATTACTCCCTCCTTATAAAGGAAAAATAAAAAGTCTAATCAGTCTGCTAACATTGCTTCTCCAACTTTAGGTGCATGTGAGTCATCTGAAGAGGTTTTTAAACAGTGTGTTGAGCCCCTCCTCCAAAGATGCTGATTCAGCAAGTGTGAAGTGGGGTCTGGGATCTTGCATTTGCAACCAGCAAATCCCTGACCATGGCCTTTGACACAGTGGGCATGGTGACCAGTTCTGACCACCAGCAGAATCTCGCGCAGCCCTGTAAGCTTTTTTATCACAATCCCATAGTTAAAGACCCTCTATTTTCCTGGTGTGGCTGTGCTCCACTAGTCACATCCCCCATTCCAAACCACAGGGAATGGCTCCCCTCCGCCCTATAACAAGGTGACTCCAGAATTGGGGCATTCACTGCTCTTAGTCACATATAGACATAGAAGAGTTGGGTGGGAAAGCAACCTTATGATTTTGTCAGTGAAACAACCGACGCAGGGAACTATTTGAAAAACAAATTAGTGAAAACTGAACCTAGAAGTCAGTCCACTCACTTGTCCCTTCCCACCTTTACGTCATAAGCCAAGCCAATCACAAAAGCACTTTAACCAATGGGTTTAAGGAGCTATTCACTTCCTTCCTTAATGTGGTGTGATTGTTTGTATACCTTACTTTATGTGATTTTTTAAAAAATTGTATTGTTGTAATATGTGATTTTTATATTTACTATTTTATACAGGGAATATAGGCTTTATTCTAGGTTGATATGTATCCAGACTCAGGTCTACAACTCTTGGAGGATGGGCTCATGTGGATATTCAAACAAAGCATCATCTTAGTGGACTCACACTTTGATTAAAAATAGAGCCATTCAGCTAAATATTTATGAAATATTTAGTTCTTCATGGTTGAGGCACAACATAGTGGGCACTCTAACAAAACAAATGTTCCCCGGATATAAGCAAGGGTCTCCCCTCATCTTTGAGAGGTCATGAAATTTTCTGTAGCCTCCCCATGTACCACGCAGACTCATACCCCAGCCTTTCTGGGGAATTTTAATTGGTGGCAAAGAAGGTATAAAGGCTTCAATGCTTGCAGTCATATCTAACTTGTAACTCCAGCTTCCACAGACCTGGTTCAATCTCTGGATAATCTCACTGTCCAAAACAAACTGTCCCCTTTTTTGTAAACATTCCAGATATAAACTGGCATGACTAACAAATGCCAATGCCATGAAAATTTGATTTTACCTTAGGTTAGAGTCATAGTCATAAATATAGTTTTAAATATTTATAATTTCTACTTCTAAAAGTCCTAGCATCCCTCAACCAGGAAATTCTCATTAATTACCTTTTGCCAATGACTGCAGTCACCTTATACTCTACTTGTACTTTTTTCTTTGTATGATCTCCCCTGTCCTCACCAGGTACTTATTTTGTCCCTCACCTTACTTCACCCCAATTTCCACTAATTCCTTATGAAAGTATGGGAGAGGAACAAACTTTCCTCTACCCTCAAGGTTCTCTGTCTAGTCTAATAATCAAATAGACATGAGATAAATTAGCAAGTGAAAATAACCAAATTTAATACATACGTATGTATGGGAATCCTGCATACATGAACGTGTCAGAGACTCACAGAGAGGTTCAGAGATAGAAAGGGGGATTGAGGTGTAGGTATAAGACATCCTGAGCTAAGAATGAGATAATGCACCAGAGGGCTTCAAATGGTCATTACAGGGTGATAAGGAGAACAGATGTTTAGTAAATAGAAATTCTCCCTGCTTCATAGGTCAAAAGAAGTTATCTCTGATAATCTCTTGTTAAGGGCAAGTCCCCTGATTCAAGTTCTAGGCAGTTAAAGGTGGAGGTGACTGTGATTTCTCTTGAGCTTGCAGCTAAAATTGCCTTTAGTGCAAAGTAATCTGCATACCACTGGGGCACATCTTGGGGTGGCTCGTTCTGAACTCCCACAAAAGACACTTTATTTCTCTGTTTCTCTCTTTCCACACTTTAACATCGGGACCTACTTTCTACAATGAAAGTAGCCTATCACATGGTTTTCCTAAGTAGAGACAGTTCTTTATATATTTTCACCTACCAGCACACGTGTATCTATTCCACAAGAATTTATTCAATATCATACTGTAGGAGCTATACCAGGTGTTGACAATAAGGCATGTTTCCTACCGGACCAATTATTAAGCTATTGTCTCTCATCTCGAAATCTACCCTTTCCTACTCTGAGATCCTGGTGCTGGGACTTCGCAAACCACATTTTGCTTGGCCAGCTGGCTGTGTATTGGGTCCTGCTAATGTGGGGTTCTAGTGGGAAAAAAAGAAGCAGGGAAGCTTCTAGCAAAAAGAAGAAGGGAAACATTCTTTCCTCTTTGTTCCCATTGGGGCTTCCTTTCTGCTTTTGATTCCTGGAAGCATCATTCAGGCAAAGCCTCTCCACCCTGCAGTGCCTTTAGGTATTCACAGCTGAACCCTAGTAGAAGTTCTTCCAAAGCTGGAAGAAACCAGGCTTGTCTCTGAGCCCCATCTCAGAGCCAGCAGCGCCGGTTAGTAGGTGTCTCCTGACAGTCTGAGGTTTAGTTTCATGGAGATCACTTCTAAGATTCTAAGTGTTAATAATTCCAACTTTTTCCTTTTGTCCTCTCCACCCTAGGGGAAGTAGTGCTTCCTGCAGTTGCTCCATCTGTGACACCTCAGAGTTCTCTTTCTACCCTTTCAGTCGTTAACATCTTTACACCTAGCTAGCAGTTTATTATATTAAATTCTGTCTGTAAAGACAATTAGGCCCTGGCTGGTAGCACAGTGGATAAGGCGCCGGCCTATGAACCCAAAGGTCACAGGTTCGATTCCCAGCCAGGGCAACATAAATAGGTTGTAAGTCAGGTCTCCAGTCAGGTCTGTGGCTGGAGGCAGGTGAAAAGCAACCATACATTGATGTCTCTCTCCCTCTCTGCCTCTCTCTCTTCCCCTCTTTCTAAAAATAATAAAATAAAATCTTAAAAAAAAAAAAAAAAAAGACAATTAGGATAGTTTCTGTCTCCTGACTGGACTTTGATATATCTGCCCTCAGGCACCCAGTCATCTGAAGCCGAAGATTGTCTCCTCTGACAGAAGGAACATAGAGGAGAATATAAGATTCAAATTTATAATACTAAACAATATGTATAGATGTAGATATACTTTTCAAGCAAGAAAAATATTTAAAAATGTGTTTACTTTATCAAATAATATATACTCTTTAAAAATAAACTTAAAGCATATATTTATAGCAGTCTTATGTTCTCTCTGAATGACTTCATTGCAATGTGGTTTTGAAAAGTTTCATTGGTTTGCAGTTATGTTCTTCAACCTCATTGTGACAGACCCAGCCCAGGAGCTAATTCCCAGGTGAGCCTGCTCCAGACCACAATGTTTGACCTCTAACCTCCAGGAATCACGGGATAAAACTGATCCAGTTCTCCCTAGAAAGGTAGGAGACTAGAGAGTCAAGTGGTCCAATGAACAAACAAAACCATGGGGAACAAACCAACTAGTCAAGTAAGTTAAAGGCAAATACGGTGTTTTGGGAACTTTCTGAATTTGATTACTCTGCTTATACATGTGACATGAGGATAATGAAAAGTTAAAACGACTTACAATAATAAAAGCTAGTGTTTACTGAACTGTTTACAATCCAGTTTCTATGAGCTTAAAGCTTTACACCCCAAATCTCATGGAACCTCACAACAACTCTTTAACTTAGGTGCTTCTATTACCCTCATTACAGGTGAGAAAACTGAGGCATAGGCTATTCAAGGAACTTGCCCCAAACTGGGCAGCCAAAGCAAGAGCTCCCCATTGAAGGGATACCAGTTCTCCTTAAGCCCCTTAATGCCCTACAAAAAGATAGCAAGTTGCTGTAAGCACATTTCATGGACTTTTGTAATATTTTCTATTAAAACAGTAATTATATATCTAGAAACGTAGTTTTGACAAGAGTATTCAAGTTCTTGACAAACCAAACAGCTAATGAAAGAGTTCAAGAGAAATTTGAGCACCAGGGAGTCCAGGTTAATTTTGATGTCAAAGATCCAGTCGACTCGCTACCTATTATTTGGCCGGCTTGATGTTAATATGTGTAGGAACATTTTCAAAGTTTCTAAAAATATCTATCATTTTCATCTTTGTACCTCCACTACCTAGCATAATACCTGACTCATGGTAAATTCTTATTGAAGATTCATTAAAGAGAAGGAAGAATTTGGTTAATATATTCCTTCATACTGATTTAACAAATATTCACATGTGTAGACTGTCTGCATAAACAGTTAAAAAATTAGATAACTGAATTCAAGTTAGCTAGAATAGCTTCAAGATAGAGATTCATCTGTTTTGCCAAGGTTGCTTTTTTTGGGGGGGAGAAGGGGGGCGGCTAGTTCATGATGAAGCCAGAATTGGGTCTCAGGGAAGCCAAACTGAAGCCCAGCTCTTATCCACAGAGTTAAACTGCTTTGAAAAGTCTCTTAACTTCTCTGTTTCTTAGATTTCACATCTGGAAAAAAAACTGGACAAATAATACCTACCTAATTAGGTATAACTTAACCAATAAATAAAATCAAGTATGTTGACAATCAAAATTGAATTTCATATTTTCAAAAACCAGTGGAGAGATATTTCTTAGTAATTTGAGACAGATTTTCAAAAACTTGCTTAAAAATTAATATGATTCAGTAAAGGAGGCCAGCTGAAAAGAGGAAATTGTTTTGGACAATATTTAAAAACTAGATCCAGGCAATATTTCTTACAGCTTTTCAAAGCGGTATGATGATTTTAAAATCATATTTATAGAAACAATTTCCTGCCTTTAAAATTAATTTTGGTATTATATGGTATTTATGTAAAAGTTACTTTCTGTTTTCAAAAATATTAAAAGCATATCAAAAGAGAAACAAACAATTTGAACATTATTTTGAATAAAGTTTTTGAACTTTATCATGACAAGAAGGCAAACCTTGCAATGAAGTAATTGAACATTCATGTGAAAATGTGGATTCACTCAAGATGATAAGGAACTATGTGCCATATCAGTCATAACTGCTCTCAGCACCCGGGAATCTTTTTTCTTTTCTCTCTCATTTCTTCTGTATCCAACAATTGAACTTTGTCTTCACTCCAAATCCCAACCTGGAAGCCAACCTTTATAGTGACTAATAGATTGTCTGAACACAATTTTTTCCCAAGAAGTTTTATCACTTTTTCTCTAGTTTCCTCTATTTGTCATAATCTCTATTTCCCCCATTCTTAGAGTGTGTTACCAGATGCATGGCACAGAGTGCTTTGATGTGTCACTCACTGGCTTTCCTGCTGAAATGAACTGTAGAATAAAAGGGATGTGACCTTTAAGGAAATCTTCATATTCCTTACTGCCTGGTATTTTCTGCACAGTATGGACTCTGTGTGTGTGTGTGTGTGTGTGTAACAGCTGGCTTCCTTAAAAACTGATTTCTAACAGACAAGTAAATGATTCTCTCTTGTCTGAAACCATTTGTACCTCTTTTGTTAGTACCTACATTTTGTCCTGGAACATGGAATTATGTGAGACTGATGACCTCCATCTCATATTCTTGTAGCCATGACAGCACTCAATTTAAGAGATAACAGGTACCCTGGCTATAGGTAGGTGACTTACTCCACAGCAAATTTAAATTGACCAAAAAGATATTTTTAAAGTTCTAAACCTAGACATTTCACTGTGAGATAGTCTGGCCATTTTTAATGTCATCCAAAAAGTGAAACCGTGCAACGAGAAAGGCTTGAGCTTTGAACCCTATCTCTGTAATTTACTACCTCCATCACTTTAATGATAATACTTGATTATTTATAGTCTAACATTAATCCTAAAAACAACTAAATGCAGTAGGTTCTATTCCTAAATCCCATCCCCATTTTAACCAAGAAAATAAATTTAGAATAAGAGTAAAATTTTTACCCAGCTAGTTAATGATTGTGTCTGGATTAGAACTCAAGGCAATGAAACTCAAATCCCAACTCTTAACTTCAATGTCATAGTGCTTCATTAAGTTCTGTAGCCTTCCTAGTTTTGTTTTCTAATCTTAATGACCAAACAAATCATTTTTATCTCATTTGGTTGTTGAGATAGCAGTACAGTGAATGTAGCTGTCTTTTATCTGGAATTGTGGAACCTCATCAAGCTAAATCAATCTGAATTAATATCTTTAGGAGAAACAAGGGGGCATTCTATGCAATGCCCTAAATTTAATTTCCCCTTTTTCTAACTGAAGAAGAGCTCTCCAAAGACCCAAGTGTTCCACAGAAACAGAATTGAGTCTTCTACAGGGAGCAAGATGCCTTGTTGGTCCTCAGCAACTCAGACACATTTGCTCTGAGTAATGGAAGACTTTTAAAAGAACACTTGCCACATTTTATTGACAATAGGTTTTCCCTTTGCAAATAGAAACAATTATGTTAATTTACATATCTATCAACCTGAGATAGGTTAGCTATGTATTAACTACTGATGAGGAAAACAAAAGTCTAGAAAAGGAGGTTGCCTTCATTTTCATAAAAGAGAGGAAATCTCACTCCTGTTTCCCACTAAGAAAAAAATAATGAACAAAGAAAGTACAAAGAATTTATGGTGACATGGTAATCCCTTCTTCTTTTCCCACAACAAACGGTCAACATCCAGTGATAATATTATGTTGTTGATTCTTTTTAAAGCTGATGCACCATCAATTTTCTTTATTTTCCTCTGTTCTAAACATGAGTTGAGATTAGGCCCATGAGTATGCATTTTTAAATGCATTATTGTCTTTTGATCCTCTCCCTAACTTTTATTTAACTAAGACACCATGGAGCATTTTTGTTGTTGTTGTTTGTTTTGTTCATGTAATGGAGAGATCTGAGTTCTAGTGTCTGCTATTTTGCTTGTCTGATACTGGGAAAACAGAACTTTTCTGAAATGCAGGTTCCTTATTTATAAACTTGAGTTCTGAAAACACTTATCAAACACACCTTAAGTGACACACAGTTTGTGGGGAGGTGTGCAAAGAGGAGAGTAATGTGGCCCAGATTTAGCCACAAAAATCATTGCAAGATGAAGTGCCCAACTGTTACATCCTGCTCCAAAGGTCAATAATTTTCATCCTGAAGAGGTCATGAGAATAAAAGCTCTTTGTGAACTAGGTGTGCTACAAATACTAGGGATGGAGATGGCGGTGAAGAGAATAGTAAAGGTGATGGCCTTGAGCAGGAAGGAGATGCTGTGAATAGCTATTATCCTGAGTTTAGGGAAGGGTTGATGCTACCTACTCTTTTAGACTTGCTGAGGATTTTGAAGAGGCAAACAAAAGTTTCATGGTATGGAAATGGGAGAAGTTTTGGCCTTGATCTAATAAAAGTTTGCACCATGGCATCTATAGTTAACTTACCTAATAAACATTGAGTTCAGGTTCTCGGGTGGGATTCTTGAGATCTGCGTTACATGGTACAATAAGCAGCTTCTTAACACATTTTACAGCCATGATCTTAGGCAGAGTTCAACAGAAGCTCAGACATATGAGGGTCTACTGAATTGTTTGTAATTTTCTAAGCTGCCCAGTGAGATTTACAGGCTGAATTTCTTTCAGAGCATCTCACTGAAAAAAGCAGAGCTGACGATGTGCTCTTTCACACACTGAGTATTATTTTTAGTACATTAAGCACTCTTTGGCATTAAAGATAAAAATGAGACATTTGACACTCATTACTAGTTTGATCCTTGCATTAAATAAGATTAAAATCCCACAATTAGAAAATTTTAATTTCATTTTTAAATATATGCTATAGAGACAGCTTCTAAAAAAGAATCTCAAAATAATTACACTATTAATATAATTAAAATAAACATAATTGAGATTCTTGAACTTATAAATTAGATAGCTATATGTATATCATGTCACGATTTATACTATAGCCAAGATTCAGGACTTCACAGGCAAATATCCATTTTTTGTGTGTGTGTGATGATATGTCATTGTGGATACAGTATAGATAAGAATCCAAATTAAGAGTTCATAATTATCTGTATAGGTGCCAGGTATATTTATTTCCTGTTGCTGCTATATCAAATTACTACAAACTTAGTGGCTTAAAACAACACAAACTTATTCTTGCAGTTCTAGAGGTCAGAAATTCAGAATCAGTTTCATAGGAATAAAATCAAACTGTTGGCAGTGTTGGTTCCTTCTAGAGGGTCTGAGTGTAGAATCCACTTCCTTGACTTTTTCAGTTGCTAGTAGCAACCTGTATTTAGCTTGGGGCCTTCTCTCCAACTTCAAAGCCTGCTTCTATCATCAAATCACCTTCTCCTCCTCTGTAGTCCAGTGTCCCTCTGACTACCTCTCCTTTTTAATCAATTTCATTGTCTATTACATACTCTATTACAGTTATCCCAATTTTCCCCACTTTGCCCCCCTCTGCCCATCATACCCCCAGCTCCCATAGCCAATCCCTACCCTGTTGTCCATGTCCATGGGTCATTTATACATGTTCCTTGACTAGACCCTTCCCCTTCTTTCCACTATTACTCCCTCACCTCTAATTCCTATCTGTTGGCTCAAAATAATCCCCTCCAACAGAAGCTTAATTTTCTAAGAATAGCAAATTCCTGGAACTTGAGATGGGTCCTCAAATATCTTGACCAAATGTGTACTATCTGACTAGTTTGCAGAACACCCATAGAGTGTATTAAAAGAGCTGTTAACCTGATATAGGATGAACAGTAGAGATGTTTAGCCTTGTTAGGAAGATGCAAATCTATTACAAGAGAAATCTTCATGTGACTTTTGTTTGTTTGTTTGTTTTTTGGTTTTTATTTTTAAGATTTTTTTTTTATTTCATTATTTCTAGAAAGAGGGGAAGGGAGAGAGGCAGAGAAGGAGAGAGACATCAGTGTATGGTTGCCTTTCACCTGACTCCAGCCACAGATCTGACTGGAGACCTGGTTTGCAACCTTGTTATGTGCCCTGGCTGGGGAATCAAACCTGCCACCTTTGGGTTTGCAGGCCAGCGCCTTACCCACTGTGCTACCAGCCAGGGCTTCATGTGACTTTTGAATAAGGATTACATACCAGAGTTTGATCCTTCTAACATTTAGGATCTCTTCCTTTAAGAGACAGGGGTCATGGGTGGGGAGGGGCAAGAGGTTGGGGGAAAGGGAAAATAATCTCTATTGGTTTGAGAACTTTGGATCTACCCCTATGTGTTGAATGCAAAGATACAGCAAGAAAAGGCAAAAAACAGGTGAGGATAACTGGTCCTCACTTCACTGCAAAGGTAGAAGCTTGTATTAGCTATAATGCATGTGTATCTTCACATTTCAACATTTATAGGACATGTATGTATATGCTGATATAAAATGATATCAGGAGTTTGGGTAACAATACTTGGTGATTCCTTTACAAAACATTTCACATAGAGCAAGCTTTATTTTGTAAAATTATGTAGGAGGATATTTTATTTTTAGGAACATTTATGACATGTGCTCCAGTAATACGTATATGTTCATCTAAAAGTTAAAGCTCCATTTTTCACTGTTGTCTTTACTGAGCATATTGGGGATGTGTTTTGAATTCCAAGTAATGTCCCCTCATTAATAGCATGGCATGGTGTACTTAATTAGTCTCAAGTTATGTTCCTAAAATACAAATTACATTTTCATAACTCATATTGAACATTAATAATCTCAAAGTCTCTACTATGTCAAGAAATTAGTAACATGTGTGTTAAAAGCAGTCCACATATAGATTGTACATTATTTGCAATAACAGAAAATTTTAGGCACAAGAAGGAGCGATTGGCCCCAAAACAGCAGCAGACAATTCTAGCACTGGGAACGGATTCCATGGCTTTTGACTTCCAGCCAGGAGCATGAAAAATATGACAACTTCCATCCCAGAAGCTGGACAATTTTTAAAAAATAATTATTGACCATAAATTTAAAATGTAAAAAAAAAATTATTTTTTAAAGACTTTTTATCCTCTAAGGTCTTATTTCAGACACCAATTCCCTGGAAAATCACTTTAGTTGTGCACTTCATCATGAGCTAAGTTGATGCAGCCTTAGTTAATAAATAGATTTTGTTCTGTTTTATTTTATTTGATTCTCATCCAATCCTTCTCCCAGGCAGTCCACGGACTCAAATCATCCATCCTGAATGGAGCAGTGGATTTGCTACTTTTTAACCCAAGGATTAGATTTTCAATTGCAGAATCTTTGAGTAGTGCCAAACCTACCCTAAAAAATTCTGTGATTAATTTCACTTATACGTTTAAAGGGTTTCTCAGCTGTCTTCACTCTTAAACAAGGATTTACTGAGACATTGTCCTCCCCAGTGACAGAGACAATTCCCCAACCAGCAGGACTTCTGAACTCCTAGAAGTAAATGGTTTGACCAACGAGGATGAAATTAGCACACATACACAAAACATACCATCTGAGACTTTCAGAAAATGTAGATCCAGGGGAAATCTCAGAGCATAAATTACTTTGAGGTTTTTTTCCCCCCCTAGGTCTTAGTTGGAGAGATTTGTGTTCTTTCACATGCACAGCTGTAGAGTCTCCGGAGGAATTTCTTGCTCTTTTTCACTTTTGCTTATCAGCCAAAAACCAAGATCTAAGCATCAAATGTTGTACCCATATAATACATGTGCCTTTTCGAAAGGATGTTAGGAAACTGATTAAAATCCAAGGTGGACATTCTGACAGCTAGGCAGTACCAAGTGTAGGTAACATGATGAGGGATGAAACAGCTGCACAGGTGAGATCCAGGGCTTTGTTTTGTGGTTGTGTTTGTTGTTATTGCTGTTTGTTTGTTTAGTTCTCATTCTGGCTCTAACCATTTTCAGAGACTTGGACAAATTAATGGAACTTTTGTTACCATAATTATACTGGTGAGATAAGTATTTGTTGCACAAATAAAATGATGAACACACCTGAGATTAATCTTTGCTATTTGACCTTGGCCAAGTAATTCGATCTATATTCCTTTCTTTGTCTCATGATTTAGTCTAAATAAATGCTATGGTTTATTTTGGTTCCAAATATTAATAGTTGACATTTACAGATCACTTACTATATGGGTTGGGCACTCTTCTAAGCACTTCCCTATACCAACTACTTTGATCTTCACAAACATTCAGGAACTCAATGATAATATTAGCTACATTTAATAGACTAAGACACTGAGGCAGAGGATAAATAACTTGTACAATGCCATATAACTTGTAAGTGGCAGAATTAGAATTTAACTATAAAGATCACTCCAAACTGCACACTTTAACCATAATCAGTACTGCCTTGCTAAAATTGGTATATACTACATCAATCTAGGTCTTATTAAAATATGATATTTTATTTTTATTAGCAAGGAATATATTAACCATATCTTTGAATTTTACCCCAACCTTAATGCTCTCCCCCTTCAAAAAAAAAAATAAAAAACTAATCCTATCTCTTGGTACCTACTCTTTACATCATTTCTTAGATTACACCACCTTTGGCTGTTATCCTGGTTCTCTGCATGTGATTTGGAGATGGTAGATAAGAAGGCATTACCTATCATTTGAAAGTGAACAGAAGCGGAAATTTATTGTGCTTTGGGGGATGCATAGAAATGTCCCATGTGTTCAATGGAAGTTCAATAAAAACCAGTTCACAATTTTAATTAGTTTAATTAGAAGTGTTTGTTTATATGGAGTTTAAGGGAACCACAGGAATAATACACCAACGTGGGGTTAGTTGCAACAGAGCTCTTCTCTTACCACTGCCTCGGTATGAAGGAAAGAACATGGCTACCAGAATCATGGAGAAGACAGTTTTGTGGAGCAGCCACCTTTGTGGAAGCAGAACCTTGGAGGAAGGGGCACAGCCTGCTTGAGGCCACCCTGTAGAGAAAGGACAAGGACTAAATAAATATCTCCTTATTTTTCTCCCTCTGATCACCCAGGAAGGCTCCCCACTGGCCAAACCCAACAAAAATTCATTAGGCAGAGTCAGTTTGTGTAATCCACACAGATTAGCTTCCCGTGGGAAGGAAGCAATAAAGAACGGAAAATATAGGGGGGAAGCAAACAAGGATACCTGGCAGATCTATATCAAGCTAGTCTTTACAAGGAAGCTCCTGTGGGCCGAGGGAGATTAAGTTTACCCAGAAATAAATTTTGAAATACAACAGGTAGCTCCAAATTGTCTATCCATAACTTAAGAGTCTTTCATACTTAACATATGGCTTGGTTTTATCATCTTTTATTCACTAAACATCTATTTTGTAAGTCATTTTAAAGGCATTCATTCCTTCATGCTCTAGTCTAAGAACTAGAAATTGAAATACTATATATATGTGTATATGTGTGTGTGTGTGTGTGTGTGTGTGTGTGTGTATTTCTTTTTAAGATCATTGTTTAAAATTTTCAGTTAAGTAACTAATGCAACTTTCATCTCAAACACACCTCTCCAATAGACTTCACCAAATGGCAGGCTATAGTAATTACTAGTTTTCTCATGAAAGTACTGAAAACTTTCAAGGAGAAAGAAACAGTATTCTGCATTCCTGTGGAACTGTTAACAAAGCAACTAGCACAGCTTCATATCCTTTACATTCAAAGAACCTTTTCATCCTTTTATTAGTGATTCCATTCATTATCTGTTCACAACAAAGCAAGATGTGTTTTCTTCTGTTTTGTTTAGTCAACTAATAAACTTGAAGGAAAAAAAGGTTAGGTGACTGCCCAAGGTCATGTAATAGAATAAAGGTGGGAAGTAGAAGAAATCTAGGAATCTAATTAACGTTAAACAGCAATAATACATCAAGGAGCAACTTCTGATTCTGAGGTCAGGAACGTAGCTAACAGAATGGCTTGATTCAGAAAACAAGTAGAATTATGTATAGCCAGAGAGCTCTTCAGTTATAGTGCTTGTATAATAGCACTATAATTTTGACTTCAGAATAGGCCCAGATATGCTATGCAAAAAAGCAACTCTAACATCAGAGTGGTTAATAGGTACACACATTCTGGGGTCTGACATCTTTTCAGGTCAGCCCCTTTCCAAATGGAGAGTCAGGGATCTAGGCAGTTTTAGTTTTGTAGTTATGTCACCCAGAACATGTGACTTTCAGGTTGCCTGACCTAACAGAGAAAGAGGGAGTTGCATTTAAGTGCTTTAGCCTACAATATACACAACTTCCATTTAATGGTAACATTTGGTTAGAACAGTCACATGGCCCTGCCTATCTGGTTAGAGCTGGTAAATATGGCATATGGCTATTTGGTGAGAGGCAGACCTTCTGCTACCTTTCCTCTTCAAATACATAGTTATTGAGGTAGCTGGGAGCTGCTGGAGTGGATGTGGCATAAAAAGTATACTTTTTAGTAAGAGAGGCTTATTCTATCTACCTTCCCTTGGACTGAAACTTCTTTACAGAAGTATCTTAATGTGGCATTATCATTGAATATTGTTCATGGGGGTGTAGCAAAAGCAAGTATGGTATCATGGCAATAGCACAGGGTGGAGAATCAGATGCTATATCCTCAGCTCTATCATGTAACTTTGGGGCTGTTCTGATCTTCTCTGAGCACCAGTTTTCTTACCTGTAAAATAGAGATTACAAAAATTCCTCCCCTTAGGATTGTTGTGAAGGCAGGGTGAAGGGTACAAAAAAGAGCCAGAGAAGGAACTCTGAGAAGAAACAATCAATCAGAGAAATGCAGGCAATGAAGAATTTATAGATGAAGGGGGCTGGAAAAATTATTTAAGACAGAAAACCACCTCTGTGTTGGCAGAGACCGCAGGTAGAATTGAAAGCAAGCCATGCAGGTGGAGCATGGAGAAGGAGTCTGACCATGGACCTTGCATGTTGTGGTCTCTTAAGAAAGTAGCCAGAAAAGACCTTAATGGAGATCTTTTTAATTTGAAATGGAGAGAATGGCATGGCCTTATTTTTTATTTTTTAAAAGATTACTCATGTTCCAGTGGGGAGAACCCAGCAGAAGCAAAGAGACTGATTGGGAGTCCATGTGATCAGAAGGCTACGGGGTTATATCAATTAGGAGATGATAACAGAATGGATTAGTTACTTAGGTGTGGAGAAAGAAATATTTAAGACAGAAGATGGCACTTAAAAGGCAAAATCAACAGGACCTGATGGCAAATGGGATATAGTATGTTAGAAAGAGAGAATGCCGAGAATGGCTGCTAGGTTTTTGGCTTGCCTAACTGGATGGATGGAGCACCATTCTCTGAAATTAGCTCTGGAGGGGGATCGGGTTTGGGGTATGGGAGAAGGATGAAAAGTTCACTTTTGGACGTATTGAATTTTAGTTTCTTCGAGCATTTCAAGTGTAAGTGACAAGAAGAAATCTCTCTAATGTGTAAAATGCTTAGTGTTGTTCCTGGCACATAGTACAAAAACAACAACAACAACAAACCGTCAGTGATAGTATTGTTGTAGTTACTGTTATTGCTATCATGACTTTCAGGATCTTTCACCACTTGCAACCCATTTACTTCTCCACACCGAAACAGTACTATTTGCTTTCAGGTATAGCTTATCATCTTATCTCCCTCTAGTCTATTTCCAACTTACCCATTCTTTTCTTATTTAAAAATATTTTTTAAATCTTCACCCAGGGGCATGTTTATTGATTTTAGAGAGAGAGGTAGACAGACAGAGAGAGAGGGAGCAAAACATCAATTGGTTGCTTCCCATATGCACCCTGGCTAGGGATTGAACCTGCAACCTTTTTTGGTGATCAAGATGATGCTCCAACCAACTAAGACACTCAGCCAGGGCTCCAATCTATCCATTTTTTATGGTCCATTTCAGGTGTCACTTCCTCCATGAAAAAAAGAAAACAAAAAACAAAAAACCTTTTATTTTCGCCTTCATTTGTGTTTTTTTAGATTTTATTTATTTTTAGAGAGAGGAAAAGGGAGGGAGAAAGAAATGAAGAGAAACATCAATGTGTGGTTGCCTCTCATGGACCCCAAGCTGGAAACCTGGCTGTAACCCAGGCATGTGCCCTGACTGAGAATTGAACTGTTGATCTTTAGGTTCACAGGCTAGAGCTCAATCCCCTGAGCCATACCAGCCAGGGCCAAAGCCTTTTCTTATTCCTACCTCCAGCCTCTAAAATGCTGTAAAAATGTGTGATTTTCAAATTTTGAATCTTAGTATTATTCCAAATTGTCCTACTTTCTGACCAGAATCCTGTATCCTTACAGCTCTCACACTCGTTTATCTTCTCTTAAAAATCTGGGATCTCTAGTTTCCATATTCCCTCTATTTTCCCCATCAGCACCCCTCCCATCTTTCCTTTTTTCTCTAACCATTATTTCAACCACATTCTTGTCAATACTCCCAAACCCTTTGTATTTTTAGTCCTTTTCAAAAAAATGAGAGATATCTATCAAACTCTAACCCTGGACCAGTTCAATGACCTACCACCACCTTTAAGATCTAGGTTTAGGAATACTACTAGAGAAAATGGTTCCACAATGAGGTCAGTACAACTGTAAATTTCTGTTATGATGCCTAGGCACAATGGGTTCCCTCCCTACTATCAAGCAATTTTTTAGTTTCCCTGAATTTCCAGCCCACAACCTCTCTACCCTCTAGTTATCTGTAGAAGAGCTTGCCGTCACAGGCAAAAAATAAATAACGAAATAAAAAGCTCCAGTTGGGGCTTCACTTTCTGATGCAAACTCATGAACATGCCTGAATCTATACCTATATCCTCTTAATTTTCTCAGTTCATAAGGAAGAAAGGGGCCCATCATAAGGCTACTGGTTGTTTAAACTCCATTTCTACGCCAAACACCACCTCCAGGCCCTTGAATCTCTCTTCTTTATCACCAGTGTCTTCCTTTGTTCTGTCTCCCTTCCATTATCATTTAAACATGCTCAATTGTCTCCACCTTTAGGTCAAAACAAAAAGACTCCCTTGCAATCACCAAAAGCACCCCTTTGCAATCCTGCATCTCCTCCTCTGCGCTACTCCCTTCCCCCCATCCCAGCTTCAGTCTTCATTTTATTTAATCTCTTGAAAGTATTAGATTCACTCTCTTCCCTTTGCTTTCCTGACATGGGTTCACTTAGTTTTCCTTTAACCTTCCAATCACTCCTTCTGCACTATGATCTTCTGAAATGCTGGTGTATTCTGTCTTAGACCCTCCTCTCTCTGTTCTTTCTGTCCTCTCTTTAGACAATCTTAATACTCACATGGCTACAAATAACCACCTGTGCTGATGGTCCCCAGTGCACAGCTCTCTCAAGCTCCAATTTCCCCCCTGCGATTCAGATTCACATATTCAATCATATCCCACTTATCACTAATTGGTTGTCCCACTTGCATCATAAATTTATTAGGAGTATCGTGTACTCATCATTTCCTCTCAAACCTGCTTTCTTTTGTATTCTTTATACCAATGAATGGCAATGCATTTGCTTCAGTAAAAATTTGGATAGCACAACCTAGCCTCTCAGTTTCTTAAGGCAAGAATTACAGTTGTCTACCCAAATCAAACCCTGACCCATTTATTTACCACTGTATATCCAGCACTTAGAGCAATGCTTGACACACAGTATGGGCTCAATGCATACTGAAGGAATTGATTAATTATTCTATACTCTCTTTTATTCCTCATAGTCAATGAATTACTGAGTTCTGTCAATATTTTTTTTCTCCCAAATACACTTTAAATCCTTATCATTGTGGACACAAACCTAATTCAGGCCATTATTATGTTTTAATAGTTTTCTAATTAGCCTTTTTGCCTTTAGTCTGTCCCCTATAGCAGAGGCTGCTAATTACACCTAAAAGCCATACTCATTTCTTCCCATTCATGATGGAACTGAGCACCATGCTCCCAGCTAGAGACCACAGTTTCTCACCTCCCTGGCAGCTCCATGTAGCCCTCCAAGCCACAATGCCACCTGACCAAATAAATTCTGGTCAATAGTCTGCGAATAAAAGTGAAGTGTTTACCTTCTGGACCACATCTTTAAAATCGAGATTCATGTCTTCCTTCCCTTCTATATAGTCTGGATTGTAATGAAATGGTGGTGAATCTAATTCAAACTTGCAGGTGAAAACAGCACAAGGGAACATAGGAGCCACTAGATATAAGGAAAGTTGGATTGTTTGTCAGGTCGAACTTTTAAATGAGAGAAAAAGAAATAGTCTTTCCTGTGGAAGCCACAGTTATTTGGCTTCTTTTAAATCAACCAGACCAGTATCGGATTAATCCCCTTTCTTTCCCAGCCAGAAATTTTTTTTCTGCAATCCAGCTAAAAGGATGTTATTACATTGCAAATCTGATTAAGTCTTTGCTTTTTGTTGTATTTATTTTTGTAGCCTTCAGTGGGCTTAGTCCATAATCTTGTTTATAGCAAGAATTCACCAGTACTAATTGTTGATTGATAAATTATTAACCTCTTTTTCTTAAGGTACCTAATTATAAAATTAAACTTTTAATTGCATGCCACATCATGTATAATCAGTGGATGAGATATCAGCTTCTTCAGCTTTTGAAATCACCCTAGATGAGCTTTACCCGCCCCCCAACTTCATTACCTCATGAACAGTCAAAAGTCAGCAATCTTTCTGATGATGAGACTTGTCTACAAAGAATGAAATTCCTAATGGGTGTCACTGGCCACATTAAAAGCAACAAGAGAGGCAGAGAGGTAGCAGAAAGCCATTAGAAATGTATTTATATTTATTTGATGATGTAGGCTGTACTTGTGACCCTCACACATTAGGCGATAGGTCTTTAGGTGCTGCATTTCTGCTAGAAAGATGGTCATTATAAATTTCGATTTCAATTTAGCTAATATTTTTTGAGTCCCTAATATATGCCAAGGATAGTACATGAGAAAATCTAAAATAATTCAGTGTTTGAAGGTCACTTGCCCTCCAGAGAAGGTTTCTAGGTTACCTGAGGCTAGGTGGGATCTGCCAGAATGAGACCATATTTTTAAGTCCTTACAATGAATCTCGACAAGTTCTAATCAGCTCCTAGAGATGAGTTAAAATGGGGATAGTGTCAGAAACTCCAAGTTCAGAGTTACCTCCTCTCCCAAATGTATGTTTTTAAAAGCTTTGCTATTTTCTCTCCTAGAAGAAATTATCTTAAATTTGATAACTTTGAGTCATCAGTAAAACTCTATCACAAATTCCATCAATAATGCAGTTGTTTTTCACAAAGCACTCCATTACACTTGTCATTTGGAAATAAAAGCCACATTTTTGTGTGACACGGAGAACAGATTGCCCCAGACAAGTAAAGGCACCTGGGCAACGGATGCCTTCAGCTGGGGTCTTTGTAATTCCTCATTATTTTGTTCACTTAATCTTCTTGTTCTTTTCTTTTTAATTCAAATTGTGCACCTCAAAGAAATTAACTAATCTAGAAGTTAAAAGGCAGTGAGGCTCATTTAGAATCCAAAGTTTTGTTTTTTCTTTTCCCCAAATTATAGTTGACAAGGCAGAGAACAAAGCAGCAAGTTTTAAGGCAATGTAAAAAGACAGCATGCTTTTAAAAAATTAATCTCAGTTTTAAGCCCACTAAAGTTTTCAAAATACCTGTTAACCTGAACAGAAGAAACACCTGAAGCCTTGAGGCAGCGTAGCTTTCTGGGGGAAAAAAACACATTAATATTTCTTGTAAAAGGAATTTTTCAAGGTACATATCAGTTCTCCAAATAAGTGAGATAGATCACATACACCCCCACCATAGGTCTGTTGGGTTTCATCTGGGAGAAGAGTGTCAGGTAAATTTTAAACATTATATCTCTGTTTCCTTGCTCAGCAAAAGCACTGTACTTTGAAAGACAAGGAGGTCTCCACATCTGTAAGATAAAATAAATAATAATAATAATAAAACTGCTAATGTTTCTTAAGTGCTTACTATGTACTGGGCTCTATAGAAAACACTTTATTTGAATTATCAATTTAAAAAAAAAAAATGACATCAACCCTTTCAGATGGATGCTCTTGCCCTATGAGGAAAAGGAGGCCTAAAGAAGGTACATGTTAATGTTGCATAGCCAGTAAGTGACCAAGTAAGGATTTAAGCACAATTAAAAAAAAAAAAAAAAAAAAAAAAAGACTTTTAAAGGGCAGTTGTAGGTTCACAGCAAAATTGAGTGGAAAACATAAAGGGTTTCTGTGTAACCCTTGCCCTCTCCCACAAATGCACAACCTTCCCCACTATCAATATCTTGCACCAGAGTCATTTGAGGTAATTGATGAATGTACATTGATACATCATTATTGCTGAAAGTCCATAGTTAACATTAGGTTCACTCCTGGTGTTCTATAGTCTAAGGGTCTGGACAAATGTATAATGAGATATATCTGTCATTACAGCATCATGCAAAATGGTCTCACTGCCCTAAAAGTCCTCTGTATTCTGCCTATTCATCCCTCTCTTCCTCTAACTTCTTGCGGCCACTGATCTTTTTACGCTCTCCATAGTTTTGCCTTTTCTAGAATGTCTTATAGTTGAAATCATATAGTATGTAGCCTTTTCAGACTGGTTTCTTTCATTTAGTAATATGCATTTAGTTTATCCATATCTTTTAATAATTTGATAGCTCCTTTATTTTTAGCTCTGAATATGATTTCATTGTCTGCATGCATAGTTTATCCATTCACCTACTGAAGAGCATCTTAGTTGTTTCCGAGTTTTGACAATTCTGAATAAAGCTGCTATAAACATGTATCTGCAGGGGTTTGCATAGATGTAAGTTTTCAATTCCTTTGGATAAATATCAAGGAGCATGATTGCTGGGTCATATGGTAAGAAAATGTTTAGTTTTATAAGAAAATACCAAACACCAAAGTGTCTGTACCATTTAGCATTTCTATCAGGAATAATGAGAATCCCTGTTGCTCCACATCTTTCCCACTAATTGGTATTATCAGTGTTTTAGTTTTTTACCTTTTTAATAGGTATATAGTGATATCTCATAGTTTTAATTTACAATCCCTGATGACATATGACACAGAGCATCTTTTCATATGCTTTTTCCCATCTGTATATCTTTTTTGGTTAAAGTATGTATTCAGATATTTTGCCCATTTTAAAGTTGGGTTGTTTATTGTCTTGTTGAGTTTTAAGAAGTCTTTACATATTTTATATAACAGTTCTTTATCAGATATGTCTTTTGGAGCAGACATTACAACTCATACCACAGAAATATAAAGGACTATATAAGACTACTATGAATAATTATGTGCCAACAGATTGGATAGCTTATAAGAAATGAATAAGTTCCTAGAAACATTCAACCTATCAAGGCCATAGTAAAGAAATAGAAAATCGAAACAGTCCAATAATGAGTGAAAAGATTAAACCAGTCATTAAAAACTCTCCAACAAAGAAAAGTCAGGATTATATGACTTCACTGGTCAATTCTATAAAATATTTAAAGAAGAATTAACAAAAATCCTTCTCAAATTCTTCTGAAATTGAAGAGGAAAGCATTCCCAAACTTATTTTTTTTAATTAGCTTTATTCTGATACCAAAGCCAGATAAGGACACTATAAGAAAAGAAAACTACAAGCCAGTATACCTGGTGAATGTGGATCCAAGACTCAACTAATACTGACAACCAAATTCAGCAGCACATTAAAAGAATCATATACCATGATCAAATGTGATTTGTTCTTAGGCTGCAAAGAGGATTCAACATATGCAAATCACTAAATGTGATACATCATATTAACAGAATAAAGGATAAAATCATATGCTCATATCAATAGATGCAGAGAAAGCATTTGACAATTATAACAACTTTTCATAATTAAAAAAATTAAAACTCAACAAATTGGGTATAGATGGAATGTACCTCACCATAACAAAGGTCATATATAAGCCCACAGCTGACATTATACTCAGTGGTCAAAGGTTGAAATCTTTTTTTCTAACATCAGGAAATACATCATTGTGCTCACTCTGCAATTTCTATTCAACATAGTAGTAGAAGGCTTAGCTAGAGCAATAGTTAGTCAGGAAACACAAATAAAAGACATTTAAATCAGAAAGAAAGGAACAAAATTATCTTTGTTTGTAGGTGATATGATCTTACACATAGAAAAACCAAAAGTGTTCATCAAAAAACTTTAGAAGTTTACTTAATAAATTAAGTTGCAGAATACAAAATCAACATACAGAAATTAGTTTTATTTCTACACACTAACAATGAACTGTCTGAAAAATAACTAAAGAAAAAAGTTATGTTCACAGTAGCATCAAAAACAGGAAAATACTTATTAATAAGTTTAACCAAGGAGAAATTTATGAAGAATACCATATATTGCTTTATCTGTAACTATCTGTCAAAGATCATCCCTCCATTTCAACCCTGGTTTGAAGTTAGTTCTTCAACCCAGGAACTCATTGTAGGACATTCCATACAAGGAGCGAAAACTGGCATAAGTGAAGATGAATTGAAAGCACTTGTAATTCTTTCCAATGGAGATATGTGAAGGGCTCTGAATATTTTGCAGACCTCCAAAATGGTTTTGGGGAGGGAAACAGGACAGACACCACTTCAAGCCTGATTTTGCCAAAATTCTGGCCTGGATATTGAATCAAGACCCCACCACAGCCTATGAAAATATTACAGAGTTTACAACTCGGAAGAGATTAGCATTGCATTATTCCTTTTTTGTACATAGAGTTGATTTTCCACTATTAGTTCAAATACTCTTATTGATCAAAATGGCAGACATTGAAATTTTCTGTTGATACCAATGATAAGAAGATTCAACTGAGTTCCTTCATTGCTGCTATTAAATCACCAGAGGAGAGCCAAGATGGTGGAGGAGTAAGTGGAGCTACACCAATCTCCTCCCAATACCAAACTGGAATAACAACTTAATTGGGGAGAAATCATCTGGAATAACCAACAGAGCACCAACTGGAGAGAAGCCTTATTACCACAAACAGAACAGATGAGGCCGATTCATCACAAGGTGACCAGTAAGAAGTGCCCAGCAAGGTTCTCATTCAAAATGGAAGGTGAAATAAGAAGTTTCCCAGATAAAAGAAGACATTTCCACCAAACCAGCATTGCAAGAGATGCTAAAGGGTCTACTTTAAGAAGATGAAGTAACAGAGACAGACAGGAACACAAGTACAAAGGTAAATGGATTAAATGCACCAACCAAAAGACATAGATAGGGTAGCTGAATGGATAAGAACCAACTTTAACTTATGAATGCTTTAAAATGATCTTATTATAAATAGATTTTGCTAAATAAGGTATAATTTGTGTATTACTTGTATCTGCATTACTGCAGGTTAAGTTTTCTTCGATTGGAATTATTTTACAATATGGGGAAATCATGTTACTTGCAATAACTCCTTAAAATCAAATGCAGTTAAGGAAGAAGAAAGGAATAAGAAAATGTGAATGTATGTTACATAGAATACATGCTATCTTTCTTATTCATTGTTAGAAAATATGTGCTTATTTGTGGGTGTGTAATATATAGATTTTGTTAGTAATTTATGTTTTAAATAGCAACCAACTGGTCATTAGTGTGTTGTGAAATCAGTCAATCTTTAGGTTAGAAAAGATGCTGAGAATGAAGACCAATTTAGATAGAAGTTGCAAACTACTAAACCATATGATTCATATATATAGGCAATATATATTCTCATATTATCATGTAAATTAGATGAGATTCCTTTCAAATAGTTCAGGGGGTATTTTAGGACCATATAGGAAGTCAACCACAAGTTCAAAAAATAGCTAGAATACTATTCTACAAAATTATTTAAATCCTAAGGATTTTTATTTTTTACCTCAACTTCATAGACATAATAATTTCTACTCTGGGGACCGGCTGAGCACTGCAAGTACCATTATTTCTGAAGGCTTCAACTTGTAAAACACATGTAGAGGAAAAACAGAGGAAAAACTTACTTTAAAGAAGTAAGGCCTGTGTACACCCTAAAAAAATGATCAACCTACTATTTAAGATGGAAAACTCCAAAAAGAATAAGTTGTAGTTCCAGTAACTTAAAATAAAGTTGAGTTGTATTATTGTAGGGGGAAGGATCTGAGTCAAAAGCCAAATTTATTTTTTACTATGGGTTTGGCACTGTCTCTAGGACAACTTTCACAAAAGTGAGTTCTTTTTTTAAATTTTATTGCTGTTGTATTACATCCATCCCCTTTTTGCTCCCCTCTGTCCCCCTCCCCACCTATCCATTCCCCCCAAAGTCAATCCCACCTGTTGTCCATGTCCATGGAAAAGTGAATTCTTTAATACATAATTTCTGCTATATATTTCACAAAAATAGCATTCCAGAGTAAAATAAGTATTAAAGAAGAAAAAACTGCTTAATTTGCTATAATATATCTAAAGTACTATTATTTAACATGAAATAATTATATAACCTATTGGCATATTTAAATTTTTTTGCATTAACTCTTCAAAATCCAGTATGTACTTTAAATGTATGTAAAAATATATATGTGTGTAAATGTATTTTTGCATGTGTTTGGTAATATTGCAACTCATATTAGTTAAATGAGTAATTCTTTAAACAAATGAATTAACATAGGCATTTTGAAATAAAGGAAAACTGTATTAATATGATTTGAGAAACTGACAGAAGGCAGTAAGTAAATGGTGAATTGTCTGGATGTGAAAGGAAAAAAACGGTACACATTGGTGGTTACAGAATAGAAAGGGGGATATTAAGAAGAATAAAAGAAATGGAGAAGCCAAAGAACTTATATGCATGACACATGGACATGAATTAATGGGGGCATTGCCAGAGGAAATGGGGTACTGGGTGGAGGGCGGCAAAGAGGGGAAAATGGAGACAATTGTAATAGCAAAATAAATTAAATATATTTAAGGAAAAACAAAAACAAAAACAAAAATCACCAGTAACTCAATTGTTACAGAGACTTAAACTTGTAGCTTCAATTCACAGGACCCAGCAGTAGTTGAGAACAAAATGTGCATTCATGTGATAGAACTATGATCGCCCAAAAGTACTGGTAGGCAGAGTTCCAGGCTTTACTTGGCAGAACTTTTTAAAGTACTGCATTCATTGTATAGTAAAGATGTAGAAAGCAAGATTTATGTACAAGTATGTTATCACACTGATTATTTGTCTTTTATAATAAAAGCAACAACAAAACCTCTTGTTAGTTTTGAGGATTTTGCTCTTCAGTTGCTTAAAGAAAAATTCACCTAACTCATTCTGGTTTAGAATAGAAGACTTTCAAATCTAATATGGTCCAAGTTTCTTATGAACTCTTCAAAATTAAGTTTAAAAATATAGTCTTGTTCATTGTTTGTATTTATTTTGCAACAGGTGTTATTAGATTTGTGGCCAGAACTGTTATATAATAGACTCATTTACAATTTTGATTTCTTTCCTTGATGTAGAAGAATTACTGCAGCATCCTCATTGTGGTGTCGAAGGCAGACAAAATCAAGTTGTAGGTTAAATGTAAGATACAGCTAGCCTTTAGCCCTGGCTGGTGTGGCTCAGTGGGTTGGGCATTGTCCCACAAACCAAAAGGTCATTGGTTTGATTCCCAGTCAGAGCGTATTACAGGGTGAGGGCCAGGTCCCTAGTTGGGGATGACAGGCAACCATCTGATGTTTCTCTCCCTCTCTTTCGCCTTGCCTTTCCCTCTCTCTACAAATAAGTAAATAACACCTTTTTAAAAGGATCCAATTAGCCTTTAAATGATACCAGTTGATCATGCCAAAAGTACTTGAATACAAGACACTTGTGATAATAAGCCTGATTCCAATCCTGTAACTGTTGAAATAAAGCACATTTTGTACAAACTTAGCAGCTTATTTTATAGCAATTATATTGCATTCATGCTAGTGTTCTTCATGAGTTTTTTGTTAAAAGCAGCTTTTTTGTTATTTCTCTGGTGGATGACCCTTCTTTTCTAAGGGAGGCAGTTATAAACAGGTTGTCTTACTTAGTGTGCATCTCTGTTCAGGCCTTTGCAGTGTAAGGATCACAGAATTACCTTCCTGGTAATACTAAACTTGTCTTAGGGACTTGTTTTTCTATACAAACGTTAAATTCTTATAATTTTGAAAGGAAGAAGTCTTATTTCATCACCTATGATTTCTATAGATTTCATCAGCTACTAAAGACATCTTCAGAGGTTTGAAAGCTAATGACCAAGCAGAGGGTCTCATCTTTGTTTGTAAAGATTTTATTTATTATTTCCAGGGAGAGAGGAAGGGAGAGAGGCAGAGAGGGATAGAAACATCAGTGTATGGTTGCCTTTCACCTGCTTCCAGCTATGGACCTGGCTGGAGACCTGACTTGCAACCCGGTCATATGCCCTGGCTGGGGAATTGAACCAGCAACTTTTGGGTTTGCAGGCCGGCGCCTTATCCACTGTGCTACCAGCAGGGTCATCTTTCAAAACACCCCTTAAAATAAAAAATTTTACTAATTGATTCCCACCAAAAAAAACTACAATAGTCATTGAAGTATATGGGTCACAAATGACTACTTATAATTTTAAACATATATGAATATTTATTGGTGTTTTTAAGTGCTTGGTGCAATTATGCAGCACCAAATTCCATCTCAACCACCAGGAACTCACAAATATTTGAATTGGGATCTCAGGCTAGAAATTAAAAATGCTTTTAATGAAAGCTTTTGCTTTCCAACAACCACCAGATAATTTAACAGACATTTTATAATTTAACACCTGCTAGAATAAATACTAAAGCAGGGCCTCTCTCTGAGAGCGGCTGCTTGCTTTGTGGACACCAAGCTAGGGATACAGAGTGTTATTGTATAGTGACAGAGGGTGTTGTGGGTCTTCTCTCCAAGGTGGCCTTGACCCCAGCTTTCCTCGGGATGCTGGAGAGGGACAGATAGCGCAATGTCTGGGCTGAAAGAATTCACCCTCATGTAAATGGTTAAATTCACAATAAACTTAATCTAAATGACTATAGGACCAAAATGTACTTGCTGATTATAAGTGTTCTAAAGACCCAATAGGAGCCTACCTTTTAACTTATTCATAAGTATTCACTTGCTTTCAGTGAATAATAATTTAAATAACAATTATGAACATTTTTGTGCTTACTCTTTGCTAGGTTCTGTGCTAATAATGTGGCATGTATTATTTATTATTCTTCATTATCACATGACTGAGAGGGGTGCTATCATTATTTTCACTTACATGTATGGTTTCTCCAGTTCCCATTTCACACAGTGACTAAGTGAAGGAGTCCAGTGTTGAACCTGGACAAATCCAACTCCACAACCCTCCCTTTTAATCACTATTCCACTGATTACTCCATAAAGGAAAAAGTCTTAATCATTCTTGAAAATTTTGTAGATCATAATCATTCCAGTGCTCTATTCATCACCACCAACTAAGCAACTGCATCATCTTCTCTAAGAACTTCTCTGTGTTCTATAAAATGTCTTATTCTTGCTCTAGACAAAAACACTGAGAGGTAGGGAAAAGGGTTGCAGGAAGAAGGGGGCTTTCTCACCACTAGAGAGCTGATTAACTTACAATTAGCAAAGCTTAAAAGGTCCCTTTATGAAGGTTTTGCTTGGAGGCCTAGAATTAAAACTTAGTCACTGAAACCTGTCTCTCTTGTGGGTAAGAAGATCCATCACTAGACAAATGCTAACTTTCTAGATCTCGTCTTCTCCGTGGACCAGCTGATGCAATTCCTTGATGTGGAATTTCAACAAAGCCTCTACAAGCCCTAAGTATTATATATGCCTTTTGTGCTGATTCTCAAAACTTTTTCAGCTACATATTATGGAACAATGTAGATATATAGAGAACATAGAAGTATTTAAAAAGTAATATAAAATCCCTGGTCCATGTGGCTCAGTTTGTTGGAGCATCATCCCATGTATAGAAGGGTAGCATACCCAGCTTGTGGGCTCGATCCCTGGTCAGGGTGCATAGGAAAAGGCAACCAACCAATCGATGTTTCCCTCTCACATCAATATTTCTGTCTGTCTGTTTCTCTCTCTCCCTTCCTCTCTTTCTCTAAAACAATGAAAAAAAATATCCTCAGGTGAGGATTTAAAAAAAAAAAAAAAAAGAATGGATAGCTACACACCCACCATTCAGATTCAACACACATATATCTACCACCTAAATGTTTAACATTTTGGCATATTTGAATATGTCAATTTATTTATCATGACCCTTGACTACTGAATACTACTACAGTGTATACCTTCTAAGAATAAGAACATTCTGTTATGTAGTTCATATACTATTAACATATCTAAGGAAATTAATATTTCCCTAATATTATATAATACTCTGTCCAAATTCAAATTTCCAAAATTATGTTTTATGGCAGATTTTAAAAACCAGTATTGAGACAATGTATATGCATTGCATTTGGTCATTGTATTACTTTAGTATTTTTCATTAGAGAAAAATCTTTCCACATCCTTCTTTTTTTAAAAAATGAAACCAATATTTTGAAGATACCAAGAAGTTCTTGTTTAACGTTCCACATTCTGTATGTTTTCTATTGTGTACTCTTGGAGTCATTTAACCTGTTCCTCTAGCTCTTATATTTCTTGTAAACTGGATTAAGCACTTAAATATAATAATTGAAATTGTAAAGCTCCTAGAACAAAACAGCAAAAAGTTCTTGGAAGTTGGTCTTGGCAATGATATCGGGGTGGGGATGGAGGAATAGGACAACAAAAGCACAGGCAACAAAAGCAAAAATAAGTGGAATTCTATCAAATTAAAAAGCTTCTGCACAATAACGAACTGAGAAAGCAACTTACTGAATGGACAAAAATATTTGTAAATCATGTATCTGATAAGGTCTTAATATCCAAAATATATTAAAAATTCATACAACTCAATACAAATAAAATTAAATAAAATTTTAAAGTGGGCAAAGGGCCTAAATAGATATTTCTCCAAAGAAAACAGAAATAGGCAACAGGTTTATGAAAAGGTATACAACATTATTAATCATTGGGGAAATGCAAATTAAAATCATCATGAGATATCATTTAATACCTGTTAGGATGGCTGTTAGGATAACAAGTGTCGGTGAGGATGTGGAGAAAAGGGCACCCATTACACTGTTGGTGACAATGTAAATTGGGACAATGGTATGGAGTATCCTAAAAACAAATTAAGAGTATAACTACCTTGTGATCAGCATTTTTACTGCGCTACCTCTCTTCCTGTAACAAAAGTTGTTTTCTTTTCTTTTGGTGGGGGAGGTGGGCTTCAAGTGTACACGAGTCTACACAGTATAAAATAGGAGAAAGTGAGGAGGGAAGCCAACACAGCAGTTTTGTCCAAACGCTGCAGTTATACTTCATGCTCACTGGGTTTGGTGCTAAGAAAGACTTTTCTAACAGTCAGCCTGTGTTATAAACTAGGCCGGAGCACTTCGTTTTTGGCCTTTGGGAGATTAACCAGCCACTTGAATGCTGATTTAGTGCTTAAAGTACTAAAGACTTTAAAAGTCATGGGGCTGTAGCTTGCAGAGTTTTGAAAATAAATCTTCCAGGCTGCAATGCCAGGCAGTGCAGCTGCATATATTTAAAAGGGCCAAGGTTTGTATTCATCACAATCAATTTCTGTGAATTCCAAAGTAAGATAATGTCTTGCAAATTTTCACCTCCAAAAACTATTGAAACATTTTTAACCCTACCACTTTAATGTAAATATATATGCTCCATATCTCACTGGCGCAGTGGATACAAATACGGTAGGTTGTTACGGGGCAAAAATTCTGATTGACAAATGACAGTAAAGAAAATATTTGTTTATGGTGTAAACTTTCTTCACGCCTAAGAAAAATTTCTGTTCTGTTGTTGTTGATGGTAAAGGAAACCCATTTAAAATCTCATTAAAGAACCATCCCAACATCACAAAGGCTTACAAGAAAGACTTAACATATGAATTTGCAGAACAAAGCCAGCCCGAGCCTACAATCATTAGCATGTTTGGCAATGCGGCGCTTTAACAGCCAGTTAGTTATTCCTACAACCACAAGAAGCCAGGGCCTTACGGAGGCCGTCCCTCCTCCTCACCCCACCCCCAACTTCTGTGCACCTGGATCCGGGTTTTGTGTGTGTGTTATGAAGAGGGTTATTTTGCCATGGAGAGGGGAGGACTTTCATGACTTCAAACATGGACATTAGATCAAGTTTTTATCTTCTGCCATAATCCTGTCTTTGATGTCACCAGACTGAAACCTCTCAGAACAGAAAGGAGGAGATGTGAAAAGAGGCCTAGTTAATTTATATGTTTAAGTGCTGCTGCCCTAATTCACCAGAGTAGCATTTTCATTGTCTTCTGCTTTGCATCCTAAAGGCAGGCTTACACCAGGCAATTATGAATGGGCCCTCTGAACAAATAATTGAAATTCACAAATTGCGGGGTATAAACAGTCTCTGGGCTGGAGGTGTGAGGTCATACATATTCCCTTGGGCATTATTAAAGTTACAGAAACCCTGCTCACAGAATGAGTATTTGTCTTACATTAGCTTTAATGGCAACTAATCAGGTAAGCTCCTCCTGCTAAAGACGAAATAATCTTTGGGATTCACTCTTTACAAAGCAATGAGGGATCTAGGGCTTCTTTGCTCTGTAAAAATAGCAGATTCTCCAGGAAACAGGGTTTCAACATGGCTATCCAATTTCAAAATAAGAGTGAATATAAAATAGATTTAATTTCTGAACATAAAATCTTTTGAGGACAAGAAAAAATGGTGACCTATGAAAATTTTAAGAGATTTAAAAATTTTTTGGTAGACTTATTGGGGTGGCATTGATTAATAAGATTATCCAAGTTTCAACTATATAATTCTGTACTACCTCATCTGTATATTTCATTGTGTGTTCACTACCCAAAGTCAAGTCTACTTTCATCACCACGTATTTGACCCCTTTTACTCTCTCTTCGTTCTTTCCTTCAATTAACCACCATGCTGTTATCTGTGTCTATGAGTTTTTTCTTTGTGCATTTGTTTCTTTCTATTTTACATCCCACAGATGTGTGAAATCATATGGTTCTTGTCTTTTCCTGTCTGATTTGTTTTGTCTAGCATGATATTTTCAAGGTCCATTCTTATTGCTCCAAATGGCAATAGGAAATTCTAAGAGTTTATCTTTTTTCTCCCACACACCCAGCTAGTGTCACCTACAAAGAGCACTTGGGGTAAATGTTCAAAGATGAGTATATTTGCACATGTGCATTTATACTCATATACCTTTAGCTGACCCATCAAAAATTCTGCCCTTTGCTCTATATGTCCAAACTGCTTAACATAGTGGTATGTTCTTCAAGAAAGGGATTGATGCAGTCTTATAAAACACATTACGATCTTACATTATTGTTAGTATTTGTTCTAAAGTAGAATTCAGCATAATATAGCAGCACAAATAGCAATCTTAGAATGGGCCATGTTCAGTGAACTTTTATTTATTTTTAAAGATTTTATTATTTTTCAGAGGGAGGGGAAAGGAGAGAGGCAAAGAGGGAGAGAAACATCAATGTATGGTTGCCTTTCACCTGCCTCCAGCTACAGATCTGGCTGGAGATCTGGCTTGAAACCTGATTATATTGCCCTGGCTGGGAATCGAACCAGTGACCTTTGGGTTTGCAGGCTGGTGTCTTACCCACTGTGCCACCAGCCAGGGCTTTCAGTGAACTTTTAAAAGAATCTCAATAAAGGGGACTCCCATTTCTGAGGCTCCAAATGCATGGCTTCTACCAATCACATCCTAGTGAAGAATCCAATGTCAGCAGGACAATGTAATGAAAAAAAATGAAGAGGCTTGCCCTTCCTGATTTCTTAATACCTGTGACCTACTGTGTGGAGTTAAAAGAAGAACACGCAAGTGGCAAGTTAGTAAGAATAGGGTCTATTGATGAAAATAGTGAGTCAAATTCCCTGGAATACCCCAAATTCCACCAACTACACCTGTGTAAAAGACTCTCCATTTTTTTCTACCAAGTATAAAGAGATTTGTTGTGTTCTCCCAACAAAACTCTTATCCAGTTACATTTTAGAGCAACAAAAGAAGGGAGTGTCCCTTCTTTCCAGAGCCCTAATTAATAGTGTGATTGTCTTATGCAAAGTTGTTTTCTCTCTTCCAGAAAATTTTTGAATTGGCAAGAAAATCTCAGAATTAAAAACTGGGAATTGCACTCGTAGAAATTTGTAACTGTGTGTACAGACAAATGCTTATAGGTAAGCATGAATAAAGATATACAGAGATAGATATTCACCGAAGCATTGTTTGTAGTTATAAATTGGAAATAATGTGAATGATGCACTATATGGCTGGTTAAGTAAATATGGTACTTCTGTGAAATGGATATGGACATTAAAAGAATGGGTTAGATTCAGAGATGGTTTAAGCTTATTAAAGCCCTAACGTTGAAAATAATGATGCTCCTTCAATATGTAATTCCAGTTTTAAATAAGCTTAAACCATAAAACTCTAAACACCGTATAAGCTGAAAATAGCTTATTTGTAGATGTTTTAGATTCTGAAAATATTTTGCATACACTTTGCATAAATTTATCAAAAAAGTTCTTTTCCTCCCTCCCTCCCTCCCTACTCCTCCTCTACTTTCTCATCCTCTCTTTCTCTTTTCCCTTTTCTTTCTCCCAGCCCCCCAACTAGGTGCCCATCAAGCAATGCACCATTTGATGTTGCTATAGATATTTGTAAAATGATGTGCAAGATATACTTTTAAAAAGGTAGGATGTCATGTATTGTATGATATTTATTATTAAAAAATAATAGTTATATATACCTAGAAGCCTTTATATGGTCCCTAGAAACAACTGATAACAGTAATTAACAAGTGGGACAGAACTGGAGGGAGCAAACCCCATTCTTTTTTACTTCACTAAATTCTTGACCTTCATGAAATAGTCTTTCCACAATTCTTTGAGGACCAATACTATATGGGCCAAGAAAGATTCAGCCACAACAGTTTGCTTGTTTCTTTGCCTTTTTTTTTTTTTTTTAAACATTAATGTGTGGTTGCCTCTCACATGCTCCCAACTGGTGACTTGGCCCGCAGCCCAGGCATGTGCCCCGACTGGGAACTGAACTAGTGACCCTTTGGTTCAGTGTCTGGCACTCAATCCACTAAGGCAGGGTGCTTTTGTTTGTTTTAAAGAAATCCACTTTGACATATGAGCAAAAGGCACAAAACTAAAGGCAATTTGTAAAAGACTTGACAGCCACTCTGTCGAAGTAATCATATCTGTGCTGAGTGAGGTGAAAAGAAGCTTCCCTATTCCTGCAGGTAAAGATGAGCCACAACCACCTTCTAGATTGTCCCCTCAATCTCTTTACTTCATGTTTCCTCTAGTGGCCAAAAGATACACTGCAGTTTAAAATTCAGAGGTTGGCAAGCATCAGTTTCCTCATGCTAGTCATCTACTAGGGAGATGAAGAGTATGCTGTTCCTCCATTGTGCTCACTTGGCAGGGAGAGTAACATATGAGGGTTAGTTATTCAACAAACAGCTGTCAAGATCCCAAAGTGTAGGAACGTTCAGAAAATGTGTGATGTACTTATGAGTTTATGTGAATTTATGGTATAGTCTTTGTCCATTAATCTTAGTGTTACAAGGACAAAGTACCAATGCCTCTGTTTTCTTTTAAAATGTAGCATAATAAAATATCTTCATTAATAAGTAAGTGACTTTATGCTAATATATTATGCAATGAATTAGAAAATATTGTGATTGTATTATTTTCATTTTTGAGATCAAATGGTTGATCAAAGGGGGTTTTCCCCTTAGAAGAGTCAATATTTGATTTTATAAATAACTTCAAGATTGGAACAAAAAGTAAGATTATTATAATAAAATAGTAGTCAAGCATTACAAAATGAGAACATTTTACAATTATATGGTTGCATTTTACTGTCAGTTAAACTAGAATTTAAAGTGAACAATCTTCCTACTCAAAACAAAGTTTAACTGAGTTCAAGTTGGTGTTTGCAAGTAATCTTTTTCCATTAAAAAAAAATTGTTAACAGAATTGACCACCTCTGGAATTCTCAGCTCCAAAATGCAAATAAATGGTCCTCTAGGTATTCCTTGTATATTGTTACAAAACCTACATCCTTTTCACCTCTTTTATAGTCCCTTTTATAGCTATTAATTTTTAATTCTGGAGACATAGTCACTGTGTTATTGGTTCTCTGGTGGGAGATAAATGTGATTTAGATCTTATTTTATGTATGCTTGGGGTTGATGGTTCTGATTGTATCTATTCCCCAAGAGAAAAATTGCTGGTTTCCACAATCCCTTGCTAGTTGGTCATAAAAACAAATATTAAATAATAGCAGTAAGCTATGAACCTCCTATAGTGTTCCAGTTTTCAATTAAACGATTGTGGATGAAATATGGCTGATGGAAAAAGATTGACTCGAGAAGTCACGTGACGTACCCAATGTGGAGACCATATATGTTGTTTGGGCTCTTGAGACCTACTCGGGCGTGTACAGAATGTCAACTATTATTTCTTCAGCCATAGTTTTGTAACTTGCAGCTCTCTAGTATGTTGATGGGAGCACAGAGGCTGTGCAAGTTTTTTCCAAGCTGAATTTCAGATTCCCAAAGAGAACTGGTTTTGACACTTAAAATAAACAAACCCTATAAATCGATTACACATAATATTTTGTGTATTCCCCAGAAGCCATTTAATATGAGGTTTGTGGAGGAGTAAATAGCTTTAAAAACCTTCAGCTCTTTCACTATTTTTAGCAAAGAATCTGCAGAAGAGAGCTGGAAGAGTTGAACAGTGCCATTCTTCATCATATCCTGGAGCTCATCTAAGTATATTGTCTTAATCACTGTAATTTTATTTATAGAAGTATAATCCACTCAGCGCTTCTATTGTCAGTGGCACAGATTCTGCAAGAACATCAGGTAAAGTGTATAGGATCTGTCCTGAAATACTGCAGGGCAAGATGTTTAAGTAGGTATTATAATCAAATTGTGTGTTCATGTGCACAACCTGCTGTATCTCACACGTAAGTCAAATAGAGGTACTTGGCTTTTGTTTATATTTTAAAAATATTTTTAGGAAACTATTGACTATAAGCTCACAAGTTACTCCCTCCAAAACTGTTAAATTTTTTTGTAGCAGCAAAAATATTCATAAGCACAAATCCATATTTAAGAAACAAGCCAAAGCTAAGTGGTACTACTTAACTAGGGAACTCTTTACAAATTGCTACAATGCTGAGTACTCATTTAGTTGATCCCAAATATTCACTTAGTTTATATGTATATAACATTAACCGAATGATGAACATTCACCAGAGGGAGAGGTCTTTCAGATTCAAATAAGTGATTTGCAAAGAGCAGTCAAAAATGGATCTATTCAGGGCTACATCACATTAATTGAATGTGGGCTTCAGTTTTGAGAAAGAAAAGTGTGTATTACTAGTTACGTATTATCCTTTAAAAAAGAAGGGAGGGAAGGAGAGAGGAGGAGGGAGGGAGGGAAAGATGGAGGGAAAAGGGAAGAGAAGAAAAGAGGGTGAGAGAGAACAAGAAGAAAAAAAGAAGGAAGGAAGGAAAAAAATGGAGGAAGTAAGGAAAAAGGAAGGAAGGAAGGCTTTAACATTTTTTATGATGAGGTGAAAGAGCTGGGTTGGAATTGGAGGTGGTGTCCAAAACTTAGTTGTGACAATTTTTTGTTTCATTTACTATCTGTGTCACCTTAGGAGCATCAGTTCACTTTTCTGAACATCAATTTATTCCACTGAAAACAGGAAAGATAATATCCATCTTTCAGGAAACGAAATGGTTCACATAAAAGAACTTTGGAAACCATATACCCACATAAGTCAATTCAGTGTGTTAATTCAATTTCTTTTCCTATTATATCCACTGGGTGAGATGTAAAAACCTTTGTTTTCTGTCTTTAGTTGAATTCTGTGTGTGATATGGTGGTCTTAAATAATCTGCTAAAGATATGGTAGTTTTAGATTAGTCGTATCTTCTCGAACCTGTGTTTTTCAAACTTCTATGTCCATACAAGTCACTGAGATCTTGTTAAAATGCCAATCTGGAGTGAGGCCTGAGATTCTGCTTGTCTAACCAGGTAACCTTGCTTGTTCCTTGAGAACATTAGGGGCTGCTTCCATACTTCCACACACTGAGCACACATTATTTATTGGATCAGCCACCGTTGTAAGTGCTGCTGCTGATGTCATTTGTGGTTTTGCCATGGTGATAAATACAGCCTCTGGGAATAATTGCAGCCAACAAAGAGGACTGTAAAGTGAGTGACAGGATGAGGTGAGTAGGTGGGTGAGTGACCTGTGGAAGAATCTGCTGCTTCTCCTCCCTCTCCTGGCTGTCACTCATGATGAATGGCTCTATGCAGAAAGGTTGGGCTCAAGCGCAGTGGTGACTTGCAATTAAACTCCTCATACAGCCTTTCCATGCCCATCATTTGCATACTGCCCATAATATGTGTCTTAAATATGACCTATAATACATACCACATCAAGGTAGAGAGAAACCTTTATTTTGATGGCTTGTTACAAATGTGAGCTTAACTCTCTTATTACAGAATTTAATTAGTTATGTTAAAGCATAAAAGCCTTGTTTTCAGAACATCAAGACTAAGCAATATAAGAAATATGGATGCCAAGTTAGAATGAAAAGTATGAAGACCAGCCTATCTTCACCAAAGTCATTTATACATCAGAGTCTCCATACTTACATCAATGAACTCACCCAACAAATATTTACTGAGCCCCTATAACAAGCCAGATGTTATTCTGGGATCTAGGGTAAAGTAGTGAGCAAAAAAACATTCCCTGCCCTGACACAGCTTACAGTTATGTAAACAAATAAGCATAGAACATGTCAGGTAGGGATAAATGGTACAGAGAGGGGGAACAAAGACAAAGTAAGAAAGAAAGGGAAAGCAGATGAGGGAGTTCTGTTTTATATGGGGGGCTGGGAACAGTGGGGGTAGAGGACAGAGAAGACCTCAAGAGAGTGGGAACAAGATACATGAATACATAGCTGAAGAGATAACCAGCCAGTGAGAAAGAGGAATCAAGAACAAAATTTTTGCCTGAGCAACTGCAAGGATCAGGCTGACATTTTAATGAGGACCATATGTGAGCATAAAGAACCAAGTATTAAAACATTCTGGGCACCCTTCTCTTAAATTCAATGTTAAATTCAATTTTAAACTGAGGGGGAAAAGAAGGGAAAAATCAGCATTGCTGTACACAAAATCTGATAATGAACAATCCTCTTTAAGATACATTGAAATTACATTTTTAGAACTGAAAATAATGTTTTATATAAATGAATTTTTACATAATTGATAGGTTTTCTTTTAAATACCATTTCAAAGTTTAATTTGCATATATTTCTATATTTTAATACATTTTAAAGTATATTTTGTTGATTATGCTGTTACAGTTGTCTCAATTTCTTTTCCCTTTGCTCCCCTTGACCCAGCACCCACTCCTTCCCTCCAGCAGTCCCACCCCCTTTAGTTCATGCCCATGGTCATGCATATAAGTTCTTTGACTTCACTCTTTCCTATATTATTCTTTTTAAAATTAATTTTTATTTTAAAGATTTTTTTTTTTATTCATTATTTTCAGAGAGGAGGGTAGGGAAGGAGGAAGAAAAGGAGAGAAACATCAATGTATGGTTGCTTTTCACCTGCCTCCAGCTACAAATCTGGCTGGAGACCTGGCTTGCAACCTGGTTATGTGCCCTGGCTGGGAATTGAACCGGCAACCTTTGTGTTCTCAGACCCGCACCTTATGCACTGAGCCACATCAGCCAGAGATCCTATATTATTCTTAACTTCCACTTGTCTGTTTTGTACCGACCAATTATGCTTCTTAATTCCTGCATCATTTCCCCATTTCTCCTCCTTCCCCCTCCCAGCTGATAACCC
The DNA here is from genome assembly GCA_004026585.1 of Noctilio leporinus. Taxonomy (NCBI): domain Eukaryota; kingdom Metazoa; phylum Chordata; class Mammalia; order Chiroptera; family Noctilionidae; genus Noctilio; species Noctilio leporinus. The sequence continues at coordinate 123,639 of PVIW01002061.1, forward strand.
TCCAAATGGTTCATATACCTATAATTCTGTTCCTGTTCTAATTGTTTGCTCAGTTTGTTTTTGTCTTTATTTTTTTTAGGTTCTATTGTTGATAGTTGTGAGTTTGCTGTCATTTTAATGTTCATATTTTTGATCCTCTTTTTCTTAAATAAGTCCCTTTAACATTTCATAAGGGCTTGGTGATGATAAACTCCTTTAGTTTTACCTTGTCTGGGAAGCACTTTATCTGCCCTTCCATTTTAAATGATAGCTTTGCTTGATAGAGTAATCTTGGTCGTAGGTCCTTGCTTTTCATCACTTTGAATACTTCTTGTAATCCTTCCTTGCCAACCAGGTTTCTTTTGAGAAATATGCTGATAGTCATATAGGAACCCCTTTGTAGGTAACTCTCTTTTCTCTTGCTGTTTTTAAGATTCTCTTGTCATCTTTAACCTTTGGCATTTTATTTTTATTTATTTAAAAAATTTTATTGTTGTTGTATTACATCCATCCCCTTTTTGCTCCCCTCTGTCCCCCTCCCCACCCACCCATTCCCCCCAAAGTCAATCCCACCTGTTGTCCATGTCCATGGTTCCTTTATACTAGGTTCTTGTCTAAGCTGCTCCCCTTTCTTGCCTCTGCCTCCGCCTCCCCCCTCCCCCGAAACCCCTTTCTCCCTAACCACTGAAGGCCTATTCATTGTATTCATATATTTGGTTCTGTTTTGCTTGTTGTTAGTTTTGCTCATTATTGTCCCATAATGGGTGAGATCATACGATATTTGTCCTTCACTGACTGGCTTATTTCACTAAGCATAATACTCTCCAGTTCCATCCATGTTGTTGCAAAGGGTACAAGTTCCTTCTTTCTTTCTGCTATATAAGAATTCCATTGTGTAAATGTACCAAAGTTTTTTGATCCAATCATCCACTAACTTTTGGCATTTTAATTATGATGTGTCTTGGTGTGGTCCTGTTTGGGTCTAGCTTGTTTGGGACTCTCTGTGCTTCCTGGACTTACATGTCTATTTCCTCCATCAAATTAGGGAAGTTCAACCCTGGCTGGTGGCTCAGTGGATAAGGTACCGGCCTGCGAACGCAAAGGTTGCTGGTTCGATTCCCAGCCAGGGCACATGACCAGGTTGCAAGCCAGGTCTCCAGCTGGGTCTGTAGCTGGAGGCAGGTGAAAGGCAACCACACATGGATGCTTCTCTCCCTCTCTGCCTCTCTCCCTTCCCCTCTCTCTAAAAATAATAAATCAAATCTTTAAAAAAAATTAGGGAAGTTCTCCTTAATTATTATTTTTTTAATTTAATTTTATTGTTGTTGTATTAAAACCATCCCATTTTTTACTCCCCTCTGTCTCCTTCCCAACCCACCCACTCCCCACCAAAGTCAATCCTACTTGTTGTCCATGTCCGTGGTTCTTCCATACTAGGCTCTTGACTAAACTGCTTCCCTTCTTTGACTCTTCTTTCCCCCTCCCCACTGTATTCATGTATCTGATTCTGTTTTGCTTGTTGTTTGTTTTGTTCATTGTTGTCCTGTAATGGGTGGGATCATATGGTATTTGTCTTTCACTGACTGGCTTATTTCACTAGAATAATACTTTCCAGTTCCATCCATGTTATTGCAAAGAGTGGGAGTTCCTTCTTTCTTTCTGCTGTGTAGTATTCCATTGTGTAAATGTACTAGTTTTTTGATCCATTGATGGGCACTTAGGCTATTTCCAGCACTTGGCTGTTGTAAATAGTGCTGCTATGAACATAGGGGTGCATAGGTTCTTCTGATTTGGTGTTTCAGGGTTCTTTGGGTATATTCCTAGTACTGGAATTGCTGGATCAAAAGGCAGTTCCATTTTTAGTTTTTTAAAGGAAACTCCATACTGTTTTCCATAGTAGCTGCATTCCTACCAGCAGTGCACCGGGGTTTCTTTTTCCCCACATCCTCACCAACACTTGTTGTTTGTTGATTTGTTGATGATTGCCATTCTGACAGGTGTGAGGTGGTATCTTATTGTGGTTTTAATTTGCATCTTTCTGATGGCTAGTGATGCTGAGCATTCTTTGATGTGCCTTTGGGCCCTTTGTGTGTCTTCCTCAGTGAGTTGTCTGTTCAGGTCCTTTGCCCATTTTTTAATTGGCTGTCTGTCTCCCTGGTGTTGAGTCACATTAGTTCTTTATATATTTTGGAGATCAAACCCTTGTCTGAGGTAGCATTGGCAAATATGTTTTCCCATAAAATTGGTTCTCTTTGAATTTTGCTGATGTTTTCTTTAGCTGAACAGAAACTTTTCAATTTGATATAGTCCCATTTGTTGATTTGTTCTTTCATTTCCTTTGCCCTTGGAGAAGTATCTGTAAACATATTTCTATGTAGGATATCTAAAATTTTACTGCCTATATTTTTCTCCAGGGCCTTTATGGTGGCACTGCTTATGTTTAAGTCCTTTATCCATCTTGAGTTTATTCAGGTGTATGGTGTAAGTTGGTAGTCTAGTTTTATCTTTTTGCTTGTTGCTGTCCAGTTCTCCCAACACCACCAGTTGAAGAGACTGTTTTTATTCCATTTTATGTTCCTTCCCCCTTTATTGAATATTAATTGACCATAGAGTCCTGGGTTTATTTCTGGACTCTCTATTCTGTTCCATTGATCTATATGTCAATTCTTATGCCAGTACCAGGTTGCTTTGATGACAGTAGCCTTGTAGTATAGTTTGATGTCCGGTATTGTGATTCTTCCTACCTTGTTCTTCTTTCTCAAGATTGCTGAGAATATTTGTGGGCATTTTTGGCTCCATATAAATTTTTGAAGTATTTTTTCTATTTCTGTGAAGTCTGTCATTGGTATTTTAATTGGGATTGCATTGAATCTATAGATTGCTTTAGGTAGTATGGACATTTTAATGATGTTAATTCTTTTTCATCCATGAACATGGTATATGCTTCCATTAATTTGCATCTTCCTTAATTTCTTTCTTCAATGTTCTGTAGTTTTCTTAGTACAGATATTTTACCTCCTTGGTTGAATTTATTCCTAAGTACTTTATTTTTCTTATTGCTATGGTAAATGGGATTTGTTTTTTCATTTCTATTTCTGATGTTCATTATTGGTATACAAAAATGCTTTTGATTTCTGGATATTGACTTTATATATAGCTGTTTTGCTAAATTTGCTTATTAGGATGAGTTAGTTTTTGGTGGAGCCTATCGGGTTTTGTATGTACATTATGATATCATCTGCAAATAATGACAGTTTGACTTCTTCCTTTCCAATTTGGATACCTTTGATTCCTTTTTCTTCTCTGATGACTATGGCTAGAACTTCCAAGATGATGTTGAACAGAATTGGAGAAAGTGGACGGCCTTGTCTCATTCCTGATCTTAGGGGGAAAGCTTTAAGTTTTTGCCTATTGAGTATGATGTTGGCTTCAGGTTTCTCATATATGGCCTTTATGATGTTGAAGTATGCTCCCTCTATTCCCATTTTGCTGAGTGTTTTAATCATAAATGGTTGCTTTTTCAGCATCTATTGATATGATCATATGGTTTTTGTCTTTTATTCCTTCATTATTTTTTTCATGCAAGTTTTCTATTTCTTGCTCTTCCTCTTCATCTTCTGGCACCTCTATGATTTGGATGTGGGCACATTTAGAGCTATCCTAGAGGTTCCTAAGCCTGTCCTCATTTTTTTCAATTCTTGTTTCCTCATTCTATATTGGTTGACTATTTATTTCTTCCTTATGTTTCAAATAATTGATTTTGACCCCATTTTCCTCCCCCTCACCATTGGTTTTGTGTGGGTTTTCCTTTGTCTCACTTAGCCTAGCTTTCACTTCTTTTCTTATATGTATCTTTCAAGCATATCTTTCAAGTCTTTGAGCATCTTTATCACCAGTGTTTTGAACTCTATGTCTGTTAGGTTGGCTGTCTCCTTGTTGCTTAGTTCTCCCACTGGAATCTTGATCTGTTCCCTCTTTTGGGCCATACTTTTCTGTCTTCTCATCTTGACAGGCCCCTGTGTTTGCCTCTATGTCTTAGGTAGAACTGTTGCACCTGTTAGGTTGTAAAGGGGTGGAGCCTTAGGCATTTGTTAAAACAGGGTAATGCCATCTCACCATGTTGTGGTGCTGTATGTGGGGGAGAGTCTGAGAGGAAACAATGTCTATTACCCAGCACTCACCCTTTTTCCAGGCACTTCTCCTGCTTCCTGTGTGGGATTGGCACTTCTCTAGCTGTTTCCCTGGCCATGAATCCCAGAGTGGGTGTGTCTGTGGATGTTCTAGGACCATGGGGGCCTATAAACAAATAGACTCTGCTGAGAGACCAGCAGTTTCTTTCTCTGCCCCAACCCTCACTGGTTTCCACAGTCAGAAATAATGGGGCTTTATTTTCCTCAGTCTGGAACTGTGAGCTACGTGGTCTGGTCTGGTGCTGGCAGCACTCCCCAGGTGTCCATCCCTACTTTTAAAAAATGTGTGACTGTGCCTTCCACTGACTGCCAGCCACAGCTGCTATTGCCACCACTGCTGCCACACTACATCCTCCCCACCTCGGCTCTGCTCCTCCTACCTGTCTGGATGAGTATTTATCCTTTATATCCTCATTGGACTTCCATGCAGCTTCATTTTCTGGAACTTCTGGTTGTCTCTAGTTTTGAGATAATTGTATTCCTTCTTAGTTGTGGAGGGAGATGCAGGGTGTCTATCTATACCTTCATTTTGGTCAGAGTCCTATAATACATTAAAAAGAACCCTAGTACTATGTATTTATTTTACAATATCTATTAATGAGCAATAATACATCAAGTGGTCAAATCAATAACACCAAAAAGTCAAAAAGAAAAGTCATATCTATAGATTTAGAAAATGCTTCTGATAAAATTTAACACTAAAGAACTGCATACAGGAATGTGGAGTAAACATTTCCCTATTCTTTCCAGTAAGTACAACTTAAAAACCAGGGCATTATATATTAAACAAATGTAAGAGAACTCTGAAAAACAGAGAGAAGAAGGCACACTGGTTAAAGATCTTGGGATCCATGGAATTGATGTAGTGGTGAATTTGTGGGATTTTTGTTGTTGCTGGTGTTGTTTCAGTTTTTTAACTTCATACATACCGGATTTAAAGCTAAAGAACACATTAAACCAGAAATACCAATGGACACAGGTGGGAAAAAGGCACCAACAAGGCCTGATCTTTCTACCCAAAAGGCCAAGAAAGGGGAAATCTTAAAAGATGAAAATTTTTAGACTTCTAGCTATTAACTACAACTAAGCACCACAGAGAACATTGTGACTCATTTCTGCCCCCACCAGCAAACACTTCAGTTGGGAGCCTAGATTTCTACACTCATGAGTCTGTCATAAGCACCTCAACATTCTACCATGGTGGTACCAGTGAAGGCCAAATTGGAAGCTTGGACTCCATTCTCACTGCTGATAACCAGGTCTTACTCATACCTACACTATGTCAGTGGAGACCAAGTGGGGAGCCTAGACTTCTACCCCCACATGGCAATAATGAGGAGCTTTTTCCTCCCCAGGGGGTGACATCAGAAGACACTAGTAAAAAGTAGGGACTTTCACCACTGCCTAGTAGTAACAAGCCCCCCACCCCCACCCCTAGTGCCTTGTGAACTGGAACCCCTACTCTCCCCACCGTAACAAGGAATCTTTCCAACTCAGGCATCAACTGAGGCTGAATAAAACCAGATGTCTACCTTTCCCTCACAGTAATGAGATAGCACACCTCTCCACTCTGATGAAGTAGTGTAAAAAAATTAAAAAGTCAATTATACCAAAAGGTGTAAATAAGATCCAGCATCTGATAATATAAAAAAAACCTAGGTTTCAACTAAATGTCACTAATTTTACCCGAAACCAAGAAGACAACAAACTGTATGAAAAGACAATCTGTAAATGCCTACAGAGACAGACCTATCTGCCAGATACTTTAAAATGGCCATGATAGGAATGCTTCAACAAGCAATTTTAAACATGCCTGAAACAAGGGAAAAATAGAAAGCTTCAGCAAAGAGAAGATTAAAAAAAAAAAAAAAAAAGAGCCTAGTGGAAATTTTAGGAATGAAAAGAAAATAATTGAAATAAAAAGCTCAGTGGATGGGCTTTGTAGCAGAATGGAGGAGACAGAGGGAAAAAACTCAGCCAACTGAAAAAAAAAAAAAGAACAATAGAAATTGCCCTGCAGAGTGAAGAGAAAATAGACTGGGGAAAAAGAAGATACCTAAAAACTGGGGGAACTAATACAGAAGATCTAATATTATGTCATCGGAGTCCTAAAGAAGAGGGGGAAAGAAGGAAGGGCTGAAAAAGCACCTGAAGAAATAACAGCTGAAAACTTCACAAATTTGGCAAGGATGTAAACCTTCAGATTCAAGAATTTAAGTGAAGGCCAAATAGGATAAACTCACACCAAGACACATCACAATTAAATTCCTGAAAACTAATGACAAAAAAAGAAAATTTGAAAAGTAGCCAGAGAAAACAATACCATGCCTACAGTGGAAAAACAATTAGAACTGTATTTCTCACCAGAAACCATGTATCTTAGAAGAAAGTGTCCTAATATTTCCCAGGGCTGAAAGGAAAAAGAAAAACAACTATCATTCCAGAAAACTATACTCAAAGGAAATTTTGGAAAGAAAGAAAGAAAGAAGGAAGGAAGGAAGGAAGGAAAGAAGGAAGGAAAGAAAGAAAGAAGGAAAGAGAGAAAGAAAGAAAGAAAAAAAGAAAGAGAAAAAAGGTCAAAGAAGGAAACTTGGAGCGCCAGCAAGGGGGAAAAAAATAGGCTTAGACAAAATAAGCCTCTTGAGAAGAGTGAAACCAAGTTTTGAACCCAGAGAAGTTGATCCCATAGTATTTGTTTTTAACCATTTTAAAAACAATGTTTAGCTATAACTAAGATTTGTGACTGCAACTAATCATAAAGAAAGAATGAACAAGAGATTTGTTAATTGATATGGATATTCCCAGATACAATAATTCCCAGACATACCCTAAGTGAAAAAAAGGAGTTAAAATATATTTATATTGCTACATATTATATAAAATGAAAGTTCAATCTATTTTCCTAGTTTTAGAAGAAGAAAAAAGAAGTATAAAACAAGGTAAAGAAATTGGTTACCTACAGGTAATAAATGAAATAAACTAACATAAATAGGGATAAAAAAAAAAGAGTTTTTTACTTTGACTTTTGACCCATGTAAATGGTCTAAGTATTATTTTTAAATCAAATTGAATTTAAAAAAATATGAAAAAATACTGGCATTGAAAACAAAGTTTGACCATAAATAAAATTGAAAACCAAACAGAAGAAAGAATTCAAGCAACTTTTAGATATGAAACCCGGGCTGAAAATATCCAGTGAAATATATTCTAAGAGCAAAAATAATTACAAAAATATCTTGTACTTGATTTGGTTGTGTTGGCAGAATCATTCTGAAACTTTTGCATATGTAAAAGACAACAAATGAATAAACGTTATGGAGAGAGAGATGCAGATATGGAGTAGGGGAATATGAATTACCTGTAATATTAGATTTGAATTGGTGGTATTAGTATAAATTGAGTTTCATTAGCAATAAGTATACCTAGAAGTCAGAACTTGACTTCTCAATACCTTCCTTATAAAAGGGAACCAGAGCTCCTTACAGGAAATTGGCAAGACCTGATCTGGGTGAGCCTGGAGTATCTTTTTATCCCCTCAACTTTACATTATTTTAATTTTATTTCCACATGACACTCAAGAGGAAAATAAAACAAAAGAAAATAAATGTTAGTGCTCACACTTAAACTTTAGAGAAAAAAAATTTACTTATGGTTAAGTGAAGCTCAAGTAATAATACAATCATCAAGACAAAAAGTGTGCTCGTCTATTTACAATATTTAATTTACTTAACTTACATCTATCTTATGTTTATTTTTAATGAATATTAAATGTTTTTTACATATTTTATTTTTTGAAAAAAATTTTATTGTATTCTTTTTCCATTACCATTTAGTCCTCTTATACACCCTCCCCCCGAAATCACCACACTGTTATCCATATCTGTGAGTCCTGAGTTCTGTGTCCTTTTTGCTCAATCCTGCCTGGAACAACTTATACCAAAAAGGAGGAAAGTACACAAAATGTTAATGAGACAAGCAAAGAGAATACAGAAGCTAAGTGGTCAAATTTGGGATGATTTGAACATTGAGACCATAATTAAAAAAGAATCTGTTACATGGTTCAGTAATACCCACTTTGGATACATAAAGCTCTGGGATATAAATCCAAAGGAAACAAAATTATCTTGAAGAGGTATCTGCACTCCCAAGTTCGTTGTAACATTATTCACAAGAGCCAAGGTATGGATACACCCTAAGCGCCCATCAGTGGATGAATGAACAAAGAAAATGTGGTGTTATACATAATCGAATATTATTTGGTTTTCATAAAGAAGGAAATCCTGCTTTTTGCAACAATATAGACAAAGCTAGAGGGCATTATGCTAAGAGAAATAAGCCAAATAGATAAAGACAAATATTGCATTGTATCACTTATTTCTGGAGTCTAAAAAATTAGCATTTTAAAAGTCAAATTCAAGCCCTGGCTGATGGCACAGTATATAAGGCACCAGCCTGGGAACCCAAAGGTTGCTGGTTTGATTCCACCATCAAGGCACATAACCACGTTGCAAGCCAGGTCTCCAGCCAGGGCCATGGCTGGAGGCAAGTGAAAGGCAACCATACATTGATATCTCTCTCCCTCTCTACCTCTCTCCTTTCCCCTTTCTCTAAAAATAATAAATAAAAGTCTTTAGGAAAAAAATAGGCAAACTCATAGAAACAAAAAATAGATAAGTGCTTGCCAGGGGCTAGGGTTGGGTCAAGTAGAGAGAAGTTGGTGAAAGGTTACAAATTTTTGGTTTTAAGAATAACAGGTTCTGAGGATCTAAGATTACCATAGTTGGTAACAGTGAATTATATAATTCAAATTTGCTAACAAAGTGAAATGTAAATGTTCACACATACACACACACACCTGACAGATAAATATGTGAGTTGATGGATATGTTAATGAAATCAGTTTGGGGATTCTTTCACAATGTATATGTATTGCAAGTCATCATGTTGTACACTTTAAATATCTTACAATTTTATTTGTTAATGATACCTCAAAAAAGCTAAAAAGAAAAAGAATCTTATAGTCTGTTATAATAAGCAAAAAGGAGAGGTAAGAGGTAAAGAACTTCTTCAGAGAAGAATGCCAACTAGCAAATTTAGAAAGAAATGGAGAATTAGCAAATCATCATTATACAACCACCCAGATAATAACTAAATCAATCAAGGGTCATGAATGAATATTAAAAACAGTTTGGTGAGAAGTTGTTAGGGAGCCAGGATATCCACAGAATCTGAAAGTATCACCCTACAGAGGCCTTATTAATTATTAAGGGGAAAGATATGTATATTTTTACAATGGGAAGGTCTTATGCAAGTCATCTTAGTTAAATAACCAAAGTTGGCATTATCATTGATGGGACAAACTGGCATTATGCGTCTTCTTGTATGACGTAACGGAAAGTGCATATCATCCTATGTTGTACTCTTCCCAAAAATGTTTGACCCTGAGTTAATCATGAGGAACTAATACTACAAATCCAGATAGTGGGAAATTCTATAAGATAACTGCTATGAATGCCTTAAAAATATCAATACCATGAAAGACAAAAAGGGCAGAGGCTAATTGCAATAGATTAAAAGAAGACTAACAAAACATGGCAATGAAATGCTATGCCTAATCTTTGATTAGATACTCTATTTTTAAAGCTATATAATTTATACTGGATATTAGGTAATAGTATATCAATCTTAAAATATCTTGGGAGTGATAATGCCATAGTGATTATGAAGAAGAATTTACGCTGAATTATTTAGAAGAGAAACATCATGGTATTTGCAAGTTATTTTCAAACAATTGAGAAAAAGATAGATGCATGCCAATGTGGCAAAAAGTTAACATGAGTGATGATGAATATGGGCGAAGGGTATACAAGCATCCTCTCTATATCAAACAAATTCAAAACTTAGTAGCTAAAGAAAAAACCTATTATATTTAATCATTTTGTGAATCAGGAGTTTGGGAAGGGCTCGGATGGATGATTGTTCTGCTGTCTCTGGCATTACCTATAGTCACACTGTGGCTTTCAGCTATTGGATGGGTTCTTAGGTAGCATCCAAAACTTGACCGGTTCCTTGATGGGGATAGACGAAAAGCTGGATTAGGCTGGAACCCTCTCCCTCTCCATGTACTCTCAAGGTCTCTACACCAGGGTAGTTGAACTGACATGGTTCAAGAAACCATATCATAAAAAGCTGGTCCACTAAAAGTGAGGTCCAGAACTGGTACAGGGTTATCTTCCACCATTTTTTCCCCTCAAAGCAGTTATGACAGTTCAGGTTCAAAGGAAGAAGAAAGAGACCATGTGTCTCAGTGGGAAGAATATCAAATATTTTGTGTCCATTTCTAGTCTTCCACAATAGGTGTCTGTAGTTTGGAATAGTGTCAAAATCAAAAATTGGGGTAGGGGTGGGAAACCTTTAATAAATATATTTGGCATATTTTTGCAAGTATGTCCATACCATAAACTCCTAAAAATGCAGTTATTTTTTAAAATTTTGATAGATACTTCCAAGTTCCTAACTCTTTAAGAAGGGTGAACCCAGGTATTTGCCAAGCAAAATTTTATGAGTGACTGTGTTCTTCATACATTGTGATAGCTTTTTAAATTAATTTATTGTTTACTTTATAGCATTCAAAAATATTTATGATTTGACAAAATATGGAGTCTGATTTTCCCATTGAATGTCGGCCAGACTTAGTGACTCATTTCTAAAGAGTAGGCTGTAGCACGAATTGTCTGATCTTTCAAAGGAAGGTCCAAAAAGAAAATGCAGCATCCACCTGGGTCTTTCTCCTTTCAGATATGCACTTTGGGAGCCTTCAACTGACATGTAAGAATCATAGCTAAGGAGGTAAGCAACTTTTTAGAAGGCCAGCCCCCCACACAGTTATACCAGGTTAAAAACAAAATCACCATAATAGCATAATGTTATATAGTCTATATTGTTTATTATTTTTGTTAAATAAATGTTATTATTTAAACAAAACAATAAGCCTAATTAACTGTAGCAATTAGAAGTGATTAATAAATAGTAGGATTCATTAAATAAGTAATGACAGAGAAAAATGTAACAGTATTTTATAATACTTTGGTCCTTTGGTACAACAATTTATTTGAACTTAAAAAAAAGGCTATTGGATTTTTAGACTTTTCAGGTTATTTTTGTACATTCTTAAGATATATAAATGTAAGAACTTCTAAAATGAGAACACAAATATAACAGGAATAATAAAAGATACTACCTTAAGTTAATTTTAAAAAATGATGAGATAGTTCTTTCTGTCCTATGATACAATAAGGTATTTTTACTCTTTCTGTTTTCTTTTCCAATACTACTTTTCTGAACTAACTGCAGCCTGTTGGATGTACTTTATTTCCTTTCTGTGGTGGCATAATTGAACATAGTCAAAAAAAAAAAAAAAGTATGGTACACTTGGACTTGCATTTTTGCTGTTATTAAGCCTATATTACACCAATGCTGATTATCAGCTGAACGGGATGTCATTTAGGCTAAATGTCCTCCCAACAAAGGCATTTGAGCATGGAATACTTAGTATTTGACTTTACTAGCAACAACAAGGTTTAGAATTGTAACTTCTAATAATGCCCATCTACTCTGTGCTGACAGGATTGTTCTGGGGACCCGCTCATTGTCGGTTGGGTGCTTCGCATCTATAACTTCATCATTTTAAACTACCCACGTCTATATAATATATCATTTTTAAGTGCTCTGAAGCACATTAGGTGCCATCATTAAGTAAGCCCCCTTTTCTTAGGACAAATGGTTTTAAAGTACAGAGCTAATTTGAATTTGGGAAATAGAAGGTAGGCTAGCAAATAAGTATAGCTTTTAGTACAGAAATTGAAAAGATCCTCTTTAATTTGGCTGCTTTTTTTTGGTGGCAATTTTTTTCTTTTCTTATTCCATAAAAAGAAATTTTTTTTTTCACTGCGTCACTTTTTGTTGTGACCTGCACATAATATCAAATAATCAAGTGCTCAATCAGTTCATTCTTAACAAGGCTTCTTAAGGCCTCAGCAGAGAGCATTAAACCAGCCTTGGAAGAATTGGGTTGGGTGTTCTGGGTGGGATTCCCTGAAGTCACTAAATGGCAACTAATTTCTGTTTTACTATGATCCTTTACTCGGTGTTCATTCTCAGTACATTTCCAGTGTAGATAAGGACATGCTGCTTGTCTCATATTTTGAAAATGTGATTTTATTCCAGACCAACTTTTTTTTTTTTAATGTTTTTGTTGCCTTGGCTCCTAGTTACGTTCTTTTTTTTTTTTCTTTTTAATTTTTATTTATTTATTATTTCCAGAGAGAGGGGATGGGAGAGAGGCAGAGACAGAGAGAAACACCAATGTATGGTTGCTTTTCACCTGTCTCCAGCTACGGACCTGCTGGAGACCTGGCTTGCAACCTGGTTATGTGCCCTGGGTAGGGAATTGAACCAGCAACTATTGGGTTCGCAGGCCAGCACCTTATCCACTGTGCCACCAGCCAGGGCACCAGACCAACATTTTAACATCTTTCCTGGGGCCAGCACCAATGACAGCCATCTTGTAGGCACATGTGTCTCAGGCAGCTGCTGGCTTTTTCCATTTCTATAAAATCAAAAGTCTCATTAAGTAAAGAAAATGGAAAGTGACCAAAAGCTTTTATTAGGAGAACTTTAATATAACAACTAAACAAATCACACCTCTTTTTAGGAGTGTTGTGTCAAGGTATACACAACATTTAGCAAATAAGATCAATTTATTTTCTTTGGTAAGAAGTTTATAGATTAAATGATATTTGCCAAGATGCTACATTTGCACTGACTACCAAATATATAGAAGTCTAGTCTGTATTTAGACATGATATAAACAATCTTTTACTTAATGTTCTCTGCAATTTTCTTAAAATCTTTGTAGATATAAAAAAGATAATTCGAAACTCCATTTTTTCACATTAAAGTGCCCTAGAGCTAAAAGAAACATAATTTTGTTGTAATTCAACATGCTCCTAGAATTTATAATATTAGAAATTAGGTAAGGATTTTAATTTTTTTTAAATTTATAGTTGCCTAGCCACATGTCTCAGTGTCGCTTGTTTACTAATATGAATTTCACCAATTGTGGTGACTTTGTACTCTGTCAACTTAACCAAGCTAAAACTGTGAATTGTTGCTTACCATTTACCTTTTCCTCAACAAAAGAGTTTCCTTTTTAAGACTTTCAGTTATTAAGTTTTAAAGAGTTAGACTACATAGCATTAAATTGGAAGCTCATGAAGCACATAGAATTTTGCTGTGTTTCCTGTCTTTGATACTTTAGCTCTTGGCTATTTCAGTACTTATGCTGCTTACAAAGGACTTGTAGAAGAAATATAAGCATGTCTCATTTTTAAAAAGATTTTATTTATTATTTTTAGAGAGAAGGGAAGGGAGAGAGAGAGAGAGAGGGAGGGAGACATCAATGTATAGTTGCCTTTCACCTGCCTCCAGCTACATAGCTGGAGTCCTGGCTGGCAAGCTGGTTATGTGCCCTGGCTGGAAATCAAACCTGTGACCTTTGGGTTTGCAGGCCAGTGCCTTATCCACTGTGCCACCAGCCAGGGCCAAGGCATATCTCATTTTATTGTGCTTTGCCGACATCCATTTTTTTTTTTTTTTTTTTTTTAATCACAAATTGAGGCAAGGCCTTCCACCAGCAAAAAGATTATGACTCACAGAAGGCTCAGATGATGATTAGCTTTTTAAGATATGTACATTGCTTTTTAGACATAATATATTGCATACTTGATAGACTAAAGCATGTTATAAACAGAACATTTTTAACATAACTTTTATATGCACTGGGAAACCAAAAAGTTTGTGTGACTGATTTTATTGCAATGTTTGCTTTATTGATGTGGTCTGGAACTGAAACTATAATATCTCCAGGTTATACCTAAAAAGGATTTGAACAAAGCAGGTCAGTTGTAACACAGTCTGATATGCAGTAGAGGCTCCATATTTAGCTTGTTCACTTACTTGAATTTTGAGGAAAGATTCAGTGTCTAGAGAAGTTGAAAATGATGGTGAATGAGGTATTCTATTTTATCTCTGACATTTGATTTCCCATTTTCTCTTTGTTTTGCAAGATTATGGACATGCCTAATTTAGAGCTGGCTTGTTCACAAATGACAATAGAAAAACTGAGATTAAAACATTAAATTTATTTCCAAGGCAACTAGTTTATTGTCAGGAAGAAGAGATAGCTATTGATGTGTTGGTTCAAGTGATGTAATTGTCACTCTCATCAAAGGAATTGTCTCTCATTAGATTTAGTCTCATTCTTGAATAAGACATCATAAATATGATATAGGATTCATTTCAAAAGATCAGACCTATTAAATCAGTACTGGAGACTGCGAGAAGATATAATTTTTAAGTACATTAAACACTCTTAAACACATGACCCTCCTTCCCCAGATACCTCTAAGAAAATGTAATTAAAATGTAGTCTGTTTTGTGGGATTTTTTTTAAAAGAAAATCTCATCCGATCTTTACAACATTAGAATATTGCATACCATGAGTGTTTGACTTTATTCCACTGGATTCAACAAGAAGTGCATAGTACTTGTCTCAGCTTATAATGGAGAACCTGAAATGTGTGAAGACATGCTTCAAATGATGAAGAAAATGTAAATGCACCTAGTTTAAGGGGAAATAGACTATCAGCTAATTGCTTCAAGAATTGAGTGATTTGGAAGATCTCAGGAGAGGATTCATTTCTCTGATTTGCATACACTTCGCTTGTGCTACCTGGCTTACTACAAATGCCTTGATGATGTGTGTGTGGAGTGTTCCTCATCAACACCAGAGATTAAGAAGGATCCAGTGGCTCTGGGGACCAGAGAGCTTCTTCCTGCTACAGAAGCCGCCCTTCACTGATATCAGCCCTTAGGAGAGCAGACTTCATGTTTGATAAATGATCTGGTTTCCTTACAATCCATTGTTACCATTATTTTTGCCCAAAGTTAATTGGCTTAATTTTCACAGTGAGTCCAGTGAGCTTATTAGTTAATGTAGCACTTTATACGCTCATGGAGACTTTCTGGTAGTTTAATAAAAAGGATAGAAAAAGAAGTAATATTTTTTATTCTTACTTCCTTCTGGAGCTTTTAACACCTGGTAGTGTAAATAATGAGGACTCTTAAAATTACAAAAATCTAAACTACAGATGGCTTATAGCCTTTCTTTTACATAGGTGGAGAATACAGACTTTCTTGTGGGAGATAAATGGGTCTAGAAAAGAAAGGGTGAGTGACAAACAGGACAAAAAGGAGGATGGAAATGGTGAGAATGATATATCTGTAGAGAATGGGGGCAAAGAACTGCAGAGAAAAAAAATACAGTAAAGCTGGAGAAACAATAAGAGAAGAGGGAATAAAATAGGGACAGAAATTGAATAATTTCTGGAGACAGAAAAGTAAGTAGAAGAGAGGAACGGGTATAAAGGAAGAAGAGAAAGAACTGAAAAAGAAGAGCTATGAAACATATAGCATAATCTGACATGGATTCTATTACACTCCTGAAGAAAATCTCAACAACAAAAACCTCCATTTTCACCATGATTTATAATACATAGACTACAATAAAAAAATTGACCTTGCATTCTAATACATGATGTTTTGAACTTTATAAACCTGGGTCTTCTATATTGAGTGCAGGAGCAATGCTTGAGAGAATTAAAACAGTCCTCCTCATAGCAGACAAAAATTTCTATTGACAAAACCTCAAAGTAGCAGCTTCTAGATATATATAAGGATAATCAAAATGTTAGGATTTTTCATTTATGTTGAGTACACAACTATGATTTGAAACAGTATAAAGGGTTGAAAAGCATGTCAGGGATAAAATGCACTTCAAAAATTAAAGGACTCATAAGGTTAACTTCCAGAGAAACCTGTTAAATATGAATGTAAAAATGAATAAAATATAAGGTCATAGGCAAATGATCCTGTTTTCATGAACCCTGATCATATAATAGAAGTTACATTTGTTACTGAAATGTGAATGAAGACGGAATTCAAGATAAGGTATTAATCATAATTAGAATGACTATGACAGGTCTGTGGTGACAAATACTTAACAAGTAGTAAGAATGCTTATTCATAACAAACCTCTTAATTCATTAAATTTTTCATTAAAAGGGCACCCTCTTAATAAGTTCAACATAAAGTTGGTATAACATGCTATTTGCATTTTCTCTTTATTTCCATTTTCAGGGTGTATTGTTAATAAATTGAGACAAATCATTTAAAACATATAATTACTTGGCTATAGTCGCATAGTAATTCCCTAAGCAATTGCATGGTTATAAGTTGTCAGTGTGCATATTAATTTATCATACCCACCAGCCTCATCTTCATTGATTTGCTACTAGCTGCAAGAAAAACAGATTAAGAAGCACATGCTGCCCTTCCCTGAAAGTTTCATTGAGGCACAAGTAGGGCAAACATTGCTTTCCAATTAGAATCCTGCTGTTTGCCAAGACTTGACAATGACTAATTACAGTCCTAAATGACTTAATATGTTTGAATGCATGATTATTTATAAATACATTTTAAGGTCTGCATAAAATAATCATCTCTGGTTTAAATATGAAAGACTACCTTTTGTGCAAAGGGCAAAGACCTGTTGAACACCTGAGGTCAGAGGAAAAATGGTGTTTTAATGCTAAGGTTAGTGTTTGCTTAGGCAAGTATTATGTTAGAAAAGAATCAAAAAGAGGGAGTTATGATGATGAAATTGTAGAAGTTAGATTTAAGTCTCTGCTTTATTGTCTATATGTAAAACTTATCGCCATAGGATTTTTTGAGAGGTTCATCATTCTTAAAATATTTAATTAACTCTTTAAGGCAGTTGTGAGAATTAAATAGTAGTTAAAATATGTACAACACTTTGACCAGTGCCTGGGAGAGAACAATCACTCAGTACATTTTAGTTTTTTTTATTATTCTATAACTAAGTGACAGTAGCAATCATTAACTACAAGGCAGGTCCTAACAGTGAAGAGCTGAAGTAAAATTTGTGGGTATATAAAACTGATTTTTTGACTTCTTTTTACCACTTTAGGGAATTCATTTAATTATCAATCATTCATTGATCAGCTTCCATGAGTCAGGCAATGTAATAGGCAAGAGAAATAAGATAAACAGTACGCATAAACCATTGAACTAGGTCCCATTGCAGTGCAAGTCAAATAGATGATAAAAATAGCGCACCTGGCTGGTGGCTCTGTGGATAAGGCACCTGCCTGTGAACCCAGAGCTTGCTGGTTCGGTTCCTAGCCAGGGCACAAGACCAGGTTGCTAGCCAGGTCTTCAGCCAGATCCGTAGCTGGAGGCAGGTGAAAGGCAACTATACATGATGTTTCTCTCCCTCTCTGCCTCCCTCCCTTACCCTCTCTTTAAAGATAATAAATAAAATCTTTTAAAAAAATAGTGCAAAATGGAATTATGAGTTGTTTTGTAAATAGAGAAACAATTACATTAACAACCATATTTGCACATCAAGGTTTAGCAAATGATAACTTTTCCTGTTTTCCATGCATTTCTGCAGCAAACAGACCTAAGGTGGTCCCACTGATTTTCTTTATTTTTCACAGATTACTTATTTTATTTTATTTAATCTTTATTGTATTTTTTTTTTGTCTTGACTAAACCTCCTGGTTTCAATGCTGTCGTGCAATCCTTTCTCTTGAGGGTGGGCAGTCTCTGTGAATTGCTTCTAGCAAATAGGATATGGCAATGGTGATGGACTGGCACTCCTATGATAATGCTACTTCACAAGACTCTATCCTAACTAACTGAAGTGAGTGAGTTTTTTGTCCTGGCTGATGAAGTAATTATATTGAGGAAGCCCACATGGCAAGGAACTTCATGCAGCCTCTAGGATCTGAGAGCGACCACCAGCCAACAGCTACAACAACGCTGGAGCCCTCAGTCATACAGCCACAGGAAACAAATTCGGTAACATTGAATGACAATGGAAACAGATTCCTTCCAGTTCAGCTGAAAATGAGAACATAGCCCATCTAACACCATGATTGCAATCTTGTTAAACCAAGAACAGAGGATCCAACCAAGCCATGCCATACTCCAGACCTATGGAAATGACTTTATAAATATGTTATCCTAAGCCACTAAGTTTGTGGTCAATTTGTTACATCACACTAGAAAATGAATACAATACAATTTCTAATGATGTTGCAAATGCCTGAAAAAACAACATGGCTCTTAATGTGGCCACATATCGGGGGAAAAAAAATAGAACTGTGAAATAAGTTATTTGGCACATTTTGTAATCTTTAAAAGGGGAAGGCTTTTAATAAACCTCAGAGATATTCTTCATCAGTATCATGGGAAAGGGCCCAACATTTCCCCAAGAAGTCATTCAAGTGTTTGGTGTGTCCTACTGGCGGAGACTGCTACACTACCTAATCTACAGAATTAAAACCCACTTCATTATATTCTAAGATGTTTAATTAATTAATTAAATGTTTTATTGCTTACACAGTTGCAATTGTCCCATTTTCTCCCCTTTCCCCTCTCCACCCAGCCTGCTCCTCATTCTATAGTCAATCCTCACACTGTTGTCCATTTCCACGAATCCTTCATGCATGTTCTTTGACTAACTACTTCACCTTCTTTTAAATAGTCCCCCCTCCCCCTCCCTTCTTACGACTATCAGCATATTCCATGATTCTATGACTCTGGTTCTATTTTGCTCATTAGTTTATTTTGTTCATTATATTCCTTTTACAAGTGACATCATGTGATATTTGTCTTTCACTGACTGGCTTATAGTACTCAGCATAATAGTCCCCAATTCCATCTATGCTGTTGCAAAAGTAGGCATTTCTTCTCTTTCTGCTGCATAGTTTTCCATTGTGTAAATATACCACAGTTTTTTAATCTACTCATCTACTGATGGACACTTGGCTATTTCCAAATCTTAGCTATCACAAATAGTGCTGCAAAAAATATATATTTAAATAGCTATTTTATAGTCTAGAATCTTCACAGTCTGGAATTATTATCAATTATTTTATCCCCTAGGATTAAGAATTAAAATTATTTTAACTTTTTATGCTCCTTTACTTTATGTTTTTCCCCATTCTTCTCTAGAATTGTGTATATGGATATATTCTCTTTGTTCTTCCAGATTCCCTATTCATCCTTCTCCATTCTACTGCTCTGGGCCCCAGAAATTGACTTGTATTGATCATAGCAATGGTGGCCTTTCCTAATAATAACCATCTAATTTCTTTAACTCTTTCTTCTAATATTTTAGTCTTTAAGTACTATCTATAAATATCCCACAATTTTGATTCTCTTATGTACTACTTCCACACACACATACACTTTTATTCCTCTCTCCAAGCAAATTATATATAACCCTGCTTTTGTTAGATAAATATCCGGTGTTTACATGATCATTACTATGTAAATATTATTCACAGTGGAGTATGTCAAATACTTTGAATCCTTCTCCTATTTTGAATACTTCCATCCTGGACTTAATGACTGCATTATTTTTGTCCATATTTTATTTATTGCTATGAATCAAGCATCAGTTTATCTCTAAGTGCTCTAAGTCAAGAGAAAACATTTTGGTCATATTCAAATATACCAGATATATATATATATATATATATAAAATATATATATATATAAAATTTATATATATATATATATAATTTATTTTTATTTCCTGGGATACATAACTCCTGAAGGTAACTTTCCTCCTGCTCCACTTGGGTCTGCTTTCTAGGCCTGCTGCAGAGTTGAGATCTTGGGAATCTTCTTTTGCCAACATCCTGGGGATTTCTTTTACCCTTCTATATCTTGTATCCCCCAGTTTTTTGGATTCAATATTTTTTCCTCAGTTTTCCTTCTTGTTTAATGGAATACATCTTCCAAGAGCTTTTTTTTTTTTTTTTTTTTTTTTTTTTTTTTTTTTTTTTTTTTTTTTTTTTAGATTTTATTTCATCATTTTTAGAAAGAGGGGAAGGGAGAGAGGCAGAGAGGAAGAGAGACATCAATGTATGGTTGCTTTCACCTGCCTCCAGCCACAGACCTGGCTGGAGACCTGGTTTGCAACCTTGTTATGTGCCCTGACTGGGGAATCAAACCTGTGACCTTTGGGTTCACAGGCCAGTGCCTTATCCACTGTGCTACCAGCCAGGACCCCAAGAGCTTTCTAATAATGGGTATAAGAGAATAAATTTAGGAGACATTAAGTATCTGCAACCCTCTTACCTGATGGATAGTTTCTCTGGGTATAGAAATCTAAATTATACATCAGTTTTCCTGATAATTTTGAAGACATTCCTGCCTTCTAGTTTTCAACGTTGTAGTCATGATAGTCAATGTCATTCTAATTACTGATCTTTGCAAGGTGTTTTTATTTATTTACATTAAAAAAAACTTTCTGGAGAGTTCCGGCAAGATGGTGGAGGAGTAAGTGGAGCTGCACCAATCTCCTCCCAGG
The DNA here is from genome assembly GCA_004026585.1 of Noctilio leporinus. Classification (NCBI taxonomy): domain Eukaryota; kingdom Metazoa; phylum Chordata; class Mammalia; order Chiroptera; family Noctilionidae; genus Noctilio; species Noctilio leporinus. The sequence goes on from PVIW01002061.1 coordinate 144,336, forward strand.
TTGCATCTGGAATTACTTTTTTTGAGAAAAAGTCAGCTGCAATAACCAACACAAGACCAGCTGGAAAGAAGTCCTATAACCACAGACAGAACAGAAGAGGCAGCTTCATCACAACGTGACTGGTAGGAATTGCAGAAATGCGAGAGGACTGGCTGGGCCCCCACTGGAGGCAGCAGATGAAGGGACAGAGCGGGGGCTCCACCTGAGAAGGGTGGGATCTGGTCCCCCCTGCTGGGTGTCCCAGCTGGAGATAGAGAACTACTAGAATGAAAGTACATTGGCACCCCCCTACCCTGGGCTCCAGTGGAGGGAGGGCAGAGAGGACTGGAGACACATGGGGAGAGTTTGCAGCGGTGGCTTGGAGTAGAGAAGTGGGGAAGAGGCTGCGGTGATCCTGGTGCTGACCCTTCGCCCACACCTCTGGCAGACTGTGCTGCACCACGTGGCTTTCATGTGAGGTTCCTCATAGCCCACCCACTGGAAGCAATTTGCCCTGCCCAGTGGTGCCGGAGCCTGGCACCTGATCATAATTCTTTGATTTACATCTAAATAAATCTCTCCTGCCCTGCCCTGTCTGAGCATAGACACAATAGTTGGCACCTGAAGAGGTATTTCTCATTCAGCAGAGCCTGGGCCTGGCAGCTGATTACAAACTCTCTGAAAGTTAGCCCCACCCAGTGGCATCTGAGCCTGGTGGCTGATCGTGGATTCATTGGTTCACAACTGAGTTGGTTTGTCCCGTCCACTGGCCTCTGGTCCTGGCAATTGATCACAGTTGCATTGGATTACAATTGTACCTTGCTGTCTAGCCCAGCAGCTCCTGAGCTTGGCGGCTGATCACAGATTCATTGATTTAAACCTGAATCTGTCCCACCAGGCTGCACCTGAGCTGGTGGCTGATCCATTGATTTACAATTGCACCTCTCTGTCTAGCCCAGCAGGGCCTGAGTTTGGTAGCTGACTTACTGATTTACAACTGAATCAGCCTGTCACTCCAAGCTATATCTGATCCTGGTGGTGGATCACAGACCAATAGGATTACAACTAAATCAATCCTTCCAGCCTAGCAGTTCCTTAGCCTGGCCACTGATCACAGTCTGATTGGATTATAACAAAACTAAAAAATGGGGAGAAAAAGAAACAGTCCATCACCAAAAGGAAAGGCAGAATCCCCTAAAAGATCACTAAATGAAACAGAGGCAAGCAAACTATCAGATATGGAATTCAAAATAATGATGATAGGGAAGCTCAATGAACTTGGCCAGCTCAAAGAAAACTAGAAACAACTCCAGGGGAATTATAAACAACTCCAGGGGAACTATGAAGAACTCCAGGGAATCTACAAGGAACTTACTGAGAACTACACGAGCATTAAAAAGGACATAGAAATTTTCAGTAAGAGCCAGGAGGATATGAAGAATACAATTTCTGAATTAAAGGATACAGTAGAAGTAATCAACAACAGGCTAGAGGAATAAGAGGATCAAATCAGTGAGCTGGAGGACAATGTAGAAAAATATTCCAAGACAGTGCAACGGAATGAAAAAAGGCTGAACAAGAATGAAGAAGTTTTAAGAGAGCTGCAGGACAACATGAAACACAATAATATCCATATCATAGGGATACCAGAAGGAGAAGAGAAACATGGAATGGAAAACCTGTTCAAAAAAGAAATGAGAGAAAACTTCCATGATGAATGAAAACATTATTCAAGTTCAGGAAGTACAGAGGGTCCCAATGAGAATGAATCCAAACAGACCCACTCCAAGACATATTATAATTGAAATGCCAAATTTCAAAGATAAAGAGAGAATTCTAAAATCATCAAGAGAGAAACAGCAAATAACATCTAAGGGGACACACAACAGAAACAATATAAGCCAGAAGGGAATGGCAAAAAATATTCCAAGTAATGGGAAACAAAGGCCTGCAACCAAGAATACTCTACCCAGCAAGGCTCTCATTCAAAATGGAAGGAGAAATAAGAAGTTTCCCAGATGAAAGAAGACTAAAAGGATACATCTCTACCAAACCATCATGGCAAGAAATGCTAAAGAGGCTGCTTTAAAAAAAAAAAAAAAAAAAAGATGAAACAAAGAGAGACAGAGAGGAACACAGGTTCAAAGGGGGGAAATGACAATAAATATCAATCAATAATAACCTTAAATGTAAATGGATTAAATGCACCAATCAAAAGACAGGTAGCTGAATGAATAAGAAAACATGACCCACATATATGCTGTCTTCAAGAGACCCACCTCAGAACAAAATATCAACCAGACTGAAAGTGAAGGGATGGAAAAATATGTATCAAGCAAATTGACATGAAAAAAAGACTGGAGTAGCAATACTTATTTCAGACAAAATAGATTTTACAATGAAGGCCATAGAAAGAGTTAAAGAAGGACATTTCATAAGTCTTAAGGGAACAATCCATCAAGAAGATATAACTCTGGTAAACATATATGCACCCAATGTAGGAGCTCTGAAATATATGAGGAAAATCTTGGAGGACTTCGAGAAGGATAGAGACAGCAACACAATAATAGTAGGGGATTTTAATATCCCACTATCAACAATGGACAGATCTTCCAAACAAAAAATCACTAAGGATGTTGTGGCATTGAACAACACTCTAGAGGAAATGGACCTAACTGATGTATACAGAGTTTTACCCCAAAGAAGCAAAATACACATTCTTTTCAAATGCATATGGAACATTCTCCAAGATAGAACACATGGTAAGTCATAAGCCATGTCTCCACAAGTACAGGAAAATTGAAATCATACAAAGTATCTTCTCAGATCACAATGGCTTGAAACTAGAAACCAATCTCAAGGGAAAATAACAAAAATGCTCTAACTCATGGAGACTGAATGACATGCTTTTAAGTCATGAATGGGTTAACAATGAGATCAAAGATGAAATCAAAGAGTTCCTGGAAACAAATGACAGGAACATACAATAGACCAAAACCTATGGGACACAGCAAAGGCAGTCCTCAGAGGGAAATGTATAGTAATACAGGCCTACCTAAAAAGGTCACAAGAAGTTTATACAAACAACCTGACCATAAACCTGCAAGAACTAGAGGAGCAATGACAAACAAAGCCCAGAGAAGTAGAAGGAAGGAAATCATCAAGATCAGGGCAGAACTAAGTAACTTGGAGACTCAAACTATAATTCGAAGAATCAACAAGCCCAGGAGCTGGTTCTTTGAAAAAATAAACAACATTGACAAACCTTTATCCAGACACATCAAGAAAAAGAGAGAGAGGACCCAAATAAACAGAATCAGAAACAACAGAGGAGAAATCACAACTGATACTTCAGAAATGCAAAAGATTGTAAGAAATTACCACAAACTACTATATGACAAGAAATATGACAACCTGGGTGAAATGGACACATTTCTGGAAATGTTTAATCTATCAAAACTGAATCCAGAAGAAGCAGAAAGCCTGAATAGGGCAATAACAACTAGTGAAATTGAAGAAGTAATCCAAAATCTCCCAAAGCACAAGAGCCCCAGACCGGATGGATACACAGGTAAATTTTACCAAATAGTTAAAGAAGAACTAACTCCCATCCTTCTCAACCTCTACCAAAAAATCCAGGAAGAGGGAAGACTCCCAAACTCTTTTTATGAGGCCAATATTATTCTAATCCCAAAACCAGGTCAAGACACAACTAAGAAAGAAAACTATAGGCCAATATCTCTGATGAACATAGATGCTAAGGTTCTCAACAAAATATTGGCCTACTGGAGTCAGCAGTACATTACAAAAATTATACACCATGATCAAGTGGGCATCATCCCAGGGATGCAAGGATGGTACAATATTCGTAAATCAATAAATGTAATATACCACATCGACAAAATGAAGGACAAAAACCATATGATCATATCAATAGATGCTGAAAAAGCATTTGATAAAGTATAGCAGCCATTTATGATTAAAAAAAAAAAACCCTCAGCAAAATGGGAATAGAGGGAACATACCTCAACATTATAAAGGCCATCTATGAGAAACCTGAAGCCAACATCATACTTAACGGACAAAAACTGAAAGCTTTCCCCCTAAGATCAGGAACGAGACAAGGCTGTCCACTTTCTCCACTTCTGTTCAACATCATCTTGGAAGTTCTAGCCATAGCCATCAGAGAAGAAAAAGGAATCAAAAGTATCCAAATTGGAAAGGAGGAAGTCAAACTGTCATTATTTGCAGATGACATGATAGTGTACATACAAAACCCGATAGGCTCCATCAAAAACTTACTTGACCTAATAAGCAAATTTAGCAAAATAGCTGAATGTAAAGTCAATATCCAGAAATCAAAAGCATTTTTATATACCAATAAGGAAACATCAGAAATAGAAGAGAGAAAACAAATCCCATTTACCATAGCAACAAGAAAAATAAAGTACCTAGGAATAAACTTAACCTAGGTAAAAGACCTGTACTCAGAAAACTATAGAACATTGAAGAAAGAAATTAAGGAAGATACAAATAAATGGAAGCACATACCATGTTCATGGGTGGGAAGAATTATCATCATTAAAATGTCCATACTACCCAAGGCAACCTATAGATTCAATGCAATCCCAATTAAAATAAAAATACCAATGACAGATTTCACAGAAATAGAAAAAATACTTCAAAAATTTATATAGAGCCAAAAATGCCCACAAATAGCCTCAGCAATCTTGAGAAAGAAGAACAAGGTAGGAGGAATAGTGATACCGGACATTAAACTATACTACAAGGCTACTGTCATCAAAAACTGTCTGGTACTGGCATAAGAATAAACATCTAGATCAATGGAACAGAATAGAGAGCCCAGAAATAAACCCAGGACTCTACGGTCAATTAATATTCGACAAAGGAAAAAGGAACATAAAATGGAGTAAAAACAGTCTCTTCAACTGGTGGTGTTGGAAGAACTGGACAACAACATGCAAAAAGATAAAACTAGACTACCAATTTACACCATACACCAGAAGAAACTCAAGATGGATAAAGGACTTAAACATAAGCAGTGCCACCATAAAGGTCCTGGAGGAAAATACAGGCAGTAACATTTTAGATATCCTACGCAGAAATATGTTTACTGATACTTCACCAAGGGCAAAGGAAATGAAAGAACAAATAAACAAGTGGGACTATATCAAATTGAAAAGTTTCTGTTCAGCTAAAGAAAACACCAGCAACATTCAAAGGGAACCAACTGTATGGCAAAACACATTTGCCAGTGCTACCTCAGACAAGGGTTTGATCTCCAAAATATATAAAGAACTAATGTGACTGAACACCAGGGAGACAGACAGCCCAATTAAAAAATGGGCGAAAGACCTGAACAGACCACTCACTGAGGAAGACATACAAAGGGCCCAGAGGCATATGAAAGAATGCTCAACATCACTAGCCATCAGAGAGATACAAATTAAAACCACAATAAGATACCACCTCACCCCTGTCAGAATGGCAATCATCAACAAATCAACAAACAACAAGTGCTGAGGAGGATGTGGGGCAAAGGGAACCCTGGGGCACTGTTGGTGGGAATGCAGGCTGGTGCAGCCACTATGGAAAACAGTATGGAGTTTCCTTAGAAAACTAAAAAGGGAACTGCCTTCTGATCCAGCAATTCCACTACTAGGACTATACCCAAAGAACCCTGAAACACCAATTCAGAAGAACCTATGTACCCCTATGTTCATAGCAGCACTATTTACAATAGCCAAGTGCTGGAAACAGCCTAAGTGCCCATCAGTGGATGATTGGATCAAAAAGCTTTGGTACATTTACACAATGGAATACTACACAGCAGAAAGAAAGAAGGAACTTATACCCTTTGCAATAACATGGATGGAACTGGAAAGTATTATGCTTAATGAAATAAGCCAATCAGTGAAAGACAAATACCATGTTCTCACCCATTACAGAACAATAATGAACAACACAAACAACAAGCAAACTAGAACCAGTTACATGAATACAATGAATAGACCTTCAGTGAGCAGGGGGTAGAGGGGAGGAGGAGGCAGTTTAGTCAAGGAACTAGTATGGAAAAACCATGGACATGGACAACAAATGGGATTTACTTTGATGGGTAGTGGGTGTGTGGAAAGGGGACAGAGGGGAGTAAAAAGGGGATGGATGTAATACAACAAATATATATATATCAAAAAGAAAAGAAAAAAACCTTTCCGGATCTTTTCTTTCTCCAATGTACTGAAATTTTATAACCATGTCCTTGAATGGCATATGTGGGCCTTTCTTTATTTTGCTGTGCTAAAGCTTCAATAGATTTTTCAATTGGGATTTATGGTTTTCAATTCTAGTAATTTAAAAAATGTATTTCTGTGATGATTTTATCCCATGTCCTTTCTTTGTTGTTTCAAGAAGTTCTTGAAAAGTATTTAAATATTGTACCATATAGACTTATGCTCATTGCTTTTTCTTTTCTCTCTTTATTCTATTATCTAAAATATTTTCTTGGCTATACCTTCAAATTCTTTTTGAAGTTTTAATCTATCCTATCCTTAATGCTTAATATTCTTGTTAACAGAATGCTTTTTCCTTTTATAAAAGCCTCCTTTGCTTATTTTATGGAAGGCATGTATTTTATTTCTCTGAGAAAAACAATTACGTATTTCTTTGAGTGCTCTTTCTGCCAAGACATTTTTTTATGTCTTCTGAATTCCTTTTTACTAACTTTATTTTTATTCTGGTCTCTGGCTTTCACATGTGTAGCTTTCCTCAAATATTCAATGATCTCTACTGTCCAGAATGAGGTTTTAAAATGCTGACCGTGATCTCTGTGTGCATGGGTGGGGCTTGCCAACTAATAGATTTCATTGTCCAGGGATGAGGAGGATTTGGGTAAATTTGGGCACTCCCAAATATCAGTATGTGTGAGTTTTCTTTTGGTCGAGTTTGTTTCATCAGAAAATGATTCTTCAATTCAGCATTTTGTGTTAGGATATATACCTGCATGCCAGTGTTCACAAATCTATCACAGAAAGGGGATGAGGTGTTTTTATTGTTTTATATGTCAAGTTTCTCTTAATCCCTTTATTTTTCCTATAGCAACCCATTCCTGCCCACAACTGACTTTGATACTTCTAAATCCAGAGCTTTTCTGACTTAAACTATTCATAAAACATGCCATCTTTTGCTAGTATGGTAGAGGAGTAGCTGTTTGCTACTTGGGGCAGGTAAAATATGTGGTAAGTGAAAGGAAGGGTATCTAAATCAGCCTTGTTTAATAGAAAAGAATTGGTACCACAAATAAGAGCCTTATATATAATTTCAAATATTCTGGCTATATATTTAAGTTTTCAAATAAAATGATTTAATGTCATCAATTTATTTTATTTAACCTAATAAAGTTTGTCATTTTAATATATAATCAATATAAAAATGTTAATTACATAGTCAACCTTCTCTTTTTCATATATTTTATATTTACAGAACTTACAGTACATCTCAATTTAGAGTAGCCACATTCCAAGTGCTCAAGAACCACATGTAGCTGCTGTAATGGACAGTCCAATTCTAATGGATGTGATGTAAAACATACACTTTTCAGCATAGAACAGAGTGAAAGTCATGCAACATACACCCCAATTTTTAGATAGGCAATACAAAGCAAGAGCAACAACAACAACAATAACAAAAACATGTAAATGAATCGCACCAAAAATTGAAACCTCTGCTCCTGAGAAGGTGCAGATAACAATAACAAAAAGGCAAGCACCCGTCAGGAGAAAATAGTCACAACACATATTTTGACAAAGAACCTTTCCATAATAGACGAAGAATTCCATACAGCTCAATAAGACAAACAATCCAGTTAGAGGCTCTTATTGCCTACAGTTTCTTCTCTTTCTACAGTTTTCTGGTGGGCTTGGCCTGCTGTGGGGAGGTTTCCGTTCCTATAGGTTCAGTTGCAGCTTTTCCCAGGTAGCTAAATCTCTTATTACTGGTTATCTATCTTTTTTCCAATTCAAAACATGTGTTATCTCTTCCATATATTTTCTTCCTGTTCTCTTATCAGTTTATTCATATTTCTTCCCTTTCTTATTATTTTCTTGAGGTTCTAAGGGGGAGTTAAGATAACAGATAAATTAAAATAAAATAAAATAAGATAAAAAGGTGATTATTAACTTACCATGTTTAACTAAAAGTCCTATCTTAGGTATAGCTTTAACAAAATGTTGTAATGTTTCTTTATATCTACCTGTTTCCCCAACAGATTGTGAGCTCCTTAAGAGCAGTAAGGGTATTTTATTCTTCTTTCTGTCTCCACTGTAGTTATAATGGTGAGTGTTTGTTGATTGAATGAATTAGTGTCTATTTAACAGGCACATATTTACTGTCTTTTCCTTCCTCTAAAATACAAGTTTCATGAAAGCAAGAATCTTGTAGGTCTTGACCATAGAGCCCCTTTTGCCTAGAACAGTGCCTGTTCATAGTAGGTGCTAAAAAGTAGTTGAAGGGTGAATGAAAGAATGAATTCATGTAATTTCATAAGCTTGAGCACATGTATTTCATTTGTTCTATTATATTTTACCATTTTATTTAATTATTAGGAATATACACAATATACATAATATACTTCTAGAGGCTCAATTATATCTCTCTGTGCAATTTGCTGCTCAATGTCTGTGATTGGATTTATGTGCATTGTTAGTTTCACTATTCAGAAGTAGTCAATACAATTAGTTCATTAACATGACTCAAATAATTAGACTTCAACTGATCAAGACAGGATTCAGTTTATAAAAGCCATAAAAAGAAAAAAGAAAAAGAAACAACAAATAAATTAATCATATAGATGTAGCCTTAATTATTTGTGGTTCTTACGGGTACTTAGTCATATACTTAAGCCATTTAGGTGCTATTTCAGCACCTACTGTAGAATAATGGAACACATTGTATCTCAGCTATACTAAATTTAATTTATCTGTTATTAAGAATCCACCCCCTTTACCAGCCTTATGCAACATCCCACTATGATTTTCTTTCATTATCTCTCATGATGAGAAAAACTTCCAAGTAGTCCAAATTACACTTAATCTTATTCAGTTCAATGCCTTTTGCAAATTAAAGCATTCCATTTCATTTATTCCCAGATCCAAATGCCAATTTTTAAAAAACAATTTAAGGCCCTGGCTGGTAGCACAGTGGTTAAGGTGCCGACCTGCGAACCCAAAGGTCGCAGGTTCGATTCCCCAGCCAGGGCACATAACCAGGTTGCAAACCAGGTCTCCAGTCAGGTCTGTGGCTGGAGGCAGGTGAAACACACCCATACATTGATGTAAAAACAAACAAACAAACAAACAAAAATGATTTAAATGTTATTATTTAACACTAACAAAAAATCCCAAATATTTTTTAATATGACTGAAATTATGGATAAACATGAATAAAAACTTAGAGTAGTACCTTTCAAACAGCAAAGGTCTTCAGAATTTTGCTATCTTAAATTAACATGTTGACATAATTAGCATATGTTAAGCTCTAAAAGCCTCAGTAAGTTCAGTTGGTTGGTCAGGACAATTGGTTTTTAAAGTTAGATACAGTTTTGTTGGTTTTGTTTTTCCTAAGAAGCAGTTGAGGAATTTTTAAAAGATAGACCTGGTATCTTAGAAAGTTATTAAGATATTTCATGAATTCCTAAAACTATCATTTTACTCATGGCTTTGGGAACTATTCTCTCTTTTATGAAATAATATCTTCATTCTCAAAATGAAGTTTTCACTGAATTTGATGTGAAGTTGTATATAGTAAAACTTGATGAATTACATTCAAAGAATAAGTTACACATCAAAGGTGCTTTAGGAATGCTTGTTTTAGAAACAAAAGTAATTTATAATTCCATAACAGTGTATATCTCACAAAATTTTGCCTTTGTTGGAAAATGGCCTAAATTTAGCTGGGCATAGATCGTACCTCTAAGGTGCTGCATTATGAAATCTAGTTACTTAGGGTTTTAACATTACCAGCAATTTCCAGTGAATAAGAAAGCCTCCTACCTAGAATGCTTTTCTTTAGTTTAGGGAAACATATTTGTACTTCAGTTAACATACTGACCACAAAGGTGTATTCTTGGTCTTTTTTCTTTACACGATTAGTTAACTCTCCATTTTTTCCCCCCAAAGTGGCAGTTCTGGGTTTTGCAACTTTACTGAGGTAGAAATGCTGAGCAAGTTTGGCTTTGGTTGAAGGGGAAGAACCCAGAGTTTATAAATGTCTCAGGTATTTCCAATAAATTGGAGGTCACCAGGAAAGATGTTAGGATAATAAATCTAGCTTCTAAGTATACACTCCCTTTACCCAGCGGGGAGCCTCCTGGGATCATTTGTCTGCTGTTCATTATCTTGTCTGCATTATTCAACAGCTCTATTCTTGCTCAATGGGCTTCGGAGAGCTTTTAACAGCTGCAGCAACCTCCAATTTTTACTTTAAGTTCTTGTTCCTTTGTAATAGCAAGGAAAAAAAAAAAAAAAAACAAAAAACTCTCTAAGAAAAGGAAAAGAAAGAAACCTGTCTTTGATGCCCAACATGACTGAACCCATTGCAAAACTGGATTTGCTTATTTATTTCACATTAACTGTATTGGTGTTATAATAAAATATTTGGGATGCCAAAGAGAAAGTTTACATTCAAATAAATGAGGGTTAAAAAAAATCCCAAACCATCTATACGATTTAATGAAAAGGCAAAAAATAATAATTTTTTAGAGAAACTAAGTTTAAGTTGTATTTTAAGAAAAATTCTCTTTGGTACATGACAAACCAAGAAAGCTTCTTTAAAAATTTTATGTATTTGTTTTATTTATTTATTAAAAAAAAACAAACAGTTTATTCGTTATTTTTAGAGAGAAGGGCAGGGAGGAAGGAAGAAAGGGAGAGAAAGGTCAACATATGATTGCCTTTCACCTGCCTCCCACTAAGGATGTGGTTGGAGACCTGGCTTGCAACCTGGTTATGTGCCCTGACTAGGAATTGAACCAGCGACCTTTGGGCTCACATGCTGGTGCCTATCTACCGAGACACCAGCCAGGACCCCCAAGAAAGCTTTTTAACATCACCAAAGAGTTTATTACAACATTGGAAGGGAAAAATAAGCTTTGAAGAAATGGAGGAGCCAGTGTATTAACTAACTCAGGGGGAAAAAACTTCTGCATTCGATTGTTTCATTAGCACCTACTTGAGCTGCTCAGGTAAGTTGGTTTTCAGGAAGGTTGACATTATTCATGATCATGATCTAACTGAATAGGACTTTCTTACATCTAAAACTTAAAGCTGTTATGGTAAAATAAAGTTATGGTATTGTGTTTATCAACCAGATGATGGATAAAGTAAAATACAGTAGTTTTTCCAATGACCAGAAGCAGTGCCCAGAGTTGAAAATAAAGATATCTGATGACAAGAATGACTAAAAATAGCTAAAAAAAATGGAAGCTAAGGAAGCACTTCAGGGACTTACCAAATGCTCAGTATTTCACCTAAGTTATGTGATAGTCTGAGGATTCGTGAATATTTTCTTATCAACACTATGAAGACCCACTATGATCAATTTGTACTGGTCCCACATCTAAAGGTGAAGACTATAAAAAAGCTGTAATAAATGGAAAATTTATTTTTAAAATAGCATTTAAAAATAAATTCACTTCTCGTCATTTACAAGGAATTGTTTAGTTAGCCAATGACAATGTGATTTGTAATTAAAACTATATGAACCATTCATTTTACTTACATGAGCTATGCTTTGGACTAAGATATACAGGATGGGAGGATTGGGAGTGGGAGGAAGGAATACTTGTGGACAAAATAAAGACATTTAAGTTTGCTCCCATGGCCTCGAGATTCTCTGATCTCTAGTAACAGAATAAGGTCTGCAGAGGTGACAGCCCATGCCCAGAATGGAATGTCTTGATCTGTGTGTGATAACAACGGACTGCAATTTCCTAGCATTAGATCATCATATTAAAAAGCAAGGGAGCTTTTCAGTGCCACCATCTGATCAGATTAAGATCCTCAGTGTTCTACAAAACAGTTTGTTAGCTACCCAAAGTCTGAAAGCATCTCTAAAGTGTCATAGAAATGCTAAATAGTCTTGGACACCTGGACAATGCCTGACATCCAAGTAAATACCAAAGACGTCCTCAATTATCAGGATATTTGTTACTGGGGGAAAATCTGGATAAGAAGCTGACTCTGTGAGTGGGAAATATGTAAATAAATGCCTGAAACTTATCCAAATCCTCGTAGTTTTTTCTGGACCTACCAAAGTACATTAATTACTATGAAAGCAAATATGACTTTTGTCACTTGCTTTTGAAGATGTAACAATAGTGGTACAACAAACTTGTAAGAACTAGATACTGCTTCTTGAAATCATTTCCTGAATTATTAAACATCCCAACTCTAAGGTTGCTTCCTTGAACTATTAGAATTTAGTATGTAAAAAGTAGCTCTTGCATATCAGGTCCAATCTGGCATTTGCTTTGTATATTAATTCCCTTTCTTAGACAAACTAGACAGTCTATCCTGCAATTCAGTGAATTTGATTCTCATCATTACCATCCTTTGTTATGCAGTCAGCACAAATGAAAGGTTTAAAATGAGCCATTGATAAAGCAGCTCTGATGTCACAAGCGGACACCCAAATTGTAAAAATAAGTCCTATGTTTTGTTTCATTTTGTTTCTGTTTTTAACTTCACCACTGCTAGAGATAAGCCTCAGGTTTCTACTTTCAAGGAAAAGATAAACAATTAGTCAATATATATATTTTTTCCAGCTTATTTCCATATTGTCTGTGAACCAAGACAGCTTACATCACAATAAAAAGCAAATCAAAACATAACAGACTCTCCCACATGTATCACTTATATTCAAAATGTCTTTCTAAAAACTTCCAATGCAATAAAAACTCTGATAATCAATTATATATAATTAGAGAAGAGGGTATTAGGTAGACTCATGGTTTAACTATCAACAAACCATAACAGGATGTTCAACTAAATTTTCAGTTTTGCAGTTTTACGAAATGTTCTCCATCCTTTGCCATTTGCTCTCTTAAAGAAGGTACTCTAGCCTCAGGGTACCTGAAACATCTTTATTCAGTTGTGATATTGCTTGTATCATAGTGGTTTCTGCTTCACTCTGACTTCCAGATCAGTCCAAGAGAGCCCAAGTGTTTTTTTGGGAAAGGTGCGAGTGGGGAGGAAGGGGGACTATCCTTAAGACAATTTATGCTTCCTTTTATCTATTGATTTTGCAGAGATAATTTTCTGTGTGTGGAAAAACTGTTGATAAAAACAGACATCACCATGGGTGGAACAAAGCCTAGAGACTATGACATGAAGCACTGGCCAAAGACAACATCCATATAAGTGACTTATCCACGAAATATAACTTTTTCAAGGGACTCAAGCACAACTATGGAGCATCTACCATGCATTATACTTGGGATCAGCAAACAATGGCCTGTAGCAGAATCAGGCTTGCCATCTATTGTACATTGCATGAGCTAAGAATGATTTTTATTTTATTAAATAATTAAAAATAATAAACAGTATTTATCACACAAAATGATATAAAATTCTAATTTTAGTACCAATAAATGAAGTTTCATCAGGACACAGCCATGCTTGCTAGTTTACATAGTCTATGTCTGCTTTTGTATAATACCAGAGTAGAGTGGTTGCTACAGACACTATACTCTCTAGCTTTTACAGAAAGAGGAGCTAGACTCTATGCTAGGGGTAATATAGATATTCCTCCATTTGAACAAGTAGAGTTCCAAAACAGTTTAGGAATCGAATTCACTCTTCACCATTGTTTAATCGTTTGTATATTTTCATTTCCTTTAAGGAACTTTTTTTTCCTCAAAGAAGTATATTGTCAATGTCAAATCATTTTTAAATGTATGATTGCTAGAATAGTAACACAAAAATCAGTGCCTTTTCTTTCCTTTTCTTTTTTTCTTTCTTTTCTTTTTTTGTCTTATAAGAATTTCTCTCCTCTTTCTATCTCTTTATCAATTGCATAAAATTGATCTTTATACAAGTTGGAAAATTACACAGCCCTTAGGAAAAAAAAGAAACCTAAGCTTCTTCTTAGGCAGTGCCAAGAGTCCTGTAATATATATACTTTCCCAGACAAGGCAGGCAAAGTTGGCCACTGAAGCAGCTGTAAAAATGGAAATGCAATCACAGAAGGAGTTATCAGCCTTATGAATTGAGGTATCTTGATACTACTTGACATTCATTCTCAATTACCAAGCTCAGGCTTCTTGCCTTCATTGAGCAGCACTACAGAGCACCTCACATAAATGAGTGGATTCTGGGCAGCCATGATGAGTAAGTAGCATGGCTCCACTTCTTCAAAGGACTTGGGTCAGCCAACAAAGCGCTAAGCTTTAAATTATTTCTGACAGCAGCCACAGGCTATTAGAATGTAACCTGCCTCTCTTTTTCAGATGTTTATCTTCGAAGAAACCACTCACATCTTTATTGCAGTAATAAAGCCTGTTGTAATGATAAAAATAAAAAAGGCATTTAACCTGTCCCTACACACTGGAGCAGAGCTCTGGACATATTAACTGCCTTCCCTCACACTTTCTTCACTTCTAAGTTATAAGGTAAGACTTGTGTAGAGTTCAAACGGAGAAGGGTTGCTATGGAATGAACAAGGCAGGAGTCTGGGTTGTATCAGGTAACTTGTCTTCCTAAGAATATGGATGGAAATGAATAGGGAAAGCTGAGTTTTGTCTAGACTTGTATGCTTTTGTTGCGAAGTGTTTATAGTAACCTCAAGAATGATAAGATATAAAAATATCTAGCTTCTTTGGAACTTGACATTTCATAAGGTTGTACAATGTTAGAACTTAAAGGAATTAATATTTTATATGCTCATCTCTTTTATATAGAAATATTATTGACATATAACATATTAGTTTCAGGTGTTTAATGTAATGATTCAATATTTATATATATTGCAAAACAATTACCACAATAAATCTAGTTACCATTCATCACCATACACAGTTACAAACATTTTTTTTGTGATAACAACTTTTAAGATCTACGTTCTTAACAACTTTCAAATGTGCAATATAGTTTTATTAACTATAGTTGTACATTACATTCACTTATTTATTTTATACCTAGAAGTTTGTACCTTTCGACCTCTTCACCCATTTCCCCTACCCCCACTTCTCTATAGAACTGGGTAGGAGAAAAAGTAGATTTATAGTTGTGAGTACATAAAATACAGTTTATTCTTATATTATTATTTATTAATTATTGTATTATTCTACAAACTGTAAACCTACTTTCTCACCACCCTGCATTCATCCTATTATTGAATGTCTTATGTTTCAGACATTGTCTTAAACAAATATATATATGACTACCAATAGTGTTCAATGCTACTAAAAGAAGAAACAGAATACTTTAGCGTTTAATGGGAATAGTCTATTAGGTGAGGGCTGAGTATCAGGCAAGGTGTCTCTCAGGATAATCCATGTCAATTGGAAGGAGATGCCAGGCAGGAAGTATTTCATGACTTAATGTCCAATAGTGTGGAGTGTGGTCCTTTCAAATGAGTAAACAGGTCACTAGGTTTAGAGAGATATTCCATAAATTTTGATCCCATCAGCATGAATAACAAGCTGATTCCACTCCCCTGGCTGTTTACTAATTGAAATTGAGATTTTAATATTTGGAAAAGAGATGTGTTATGAGCTAAATTATTTAATTTGTAATTGTGTACTTGGTTTACTAAATCATTTGGTTAGTAGAAAAACTAGAGGCCTGAAAAGTACTACCTGACATGAACTCAGCACATATGTTCAATATACAAACTTTATCAGCTTTTTAGTATTATCCTAGTTAAAACAAGAGATTGTCAGGTGTGGAGATGGAAATTCCCTTTCTACTTGTGCCTGCATTACCATGACTAAGATGCTTTGGTTCCAGAAACCATTTGCCTAGGAAGTTGCACAAGACCCCCAAGTTCCAGGGCAATATTGCAACCTGTCTCTTATAAAATCACATAAGAGACCCTGGCTGGTAGCTCAGTGGATTGGCACCGGCCTGTGAGCACAAAGGCTGCTGGTTCAATTCCCAGCCAGGGCAAATAACCAGGTTGCAAGCCAGGTCCCCAGCCAAGTCCATAGCTGGAGGCAGGTGAAAGGCAACCATACATTGATGTTCTCTCCCTTTCTTCCCTCTCTGCCTTTCTCTCTAAAAATAATGAATTAAAAATATATTTTAAAAAATGAATAAAAATATAAAATCACGTAAGGCAAGAGATCTCCTCCATTTTTATATGTAGAACATGACAGAAAAATCACTAAGGAAAAGGCCCATAATTTCACAGGAAAAAGTGGGTAAAAAATGTAAACAAGCCGTTTACAAGAAATATAAACAGCCTTGAACATGAGAAGATATTCAACCCCCACTCTCAGTGAAAGAAATTCAAGTTAAAACTACCTTGAGATATCATTTTCAAAGATTCATTAATATAGCTGAAACCATTTGATAATGTGGAATCCTGGCAAGCATGTGGGGGCTTTTCACAGACACTGTTGATGGGAGGGTAAACTGGTGCTCTCTCTCTGTGGGACAGTTACTACTATCTATTCAAATGTAATTTCCTGTTCTTCTTGACTGAACAGTCTTCATTCAAAAAATTTATCTTATAGCTATCTTTCCACTTGTAAAAGAAAACATAATTACGAAGATATTATGGTATCATTGTTTGTAAAAGAAGTTCAAACTGGAAGCAGCCAAGTTGTTCAACAATTGCGTTTGAGATAAATAGCATACTCTTATCTATAAGGACAACAAAATACTATGTAGTCATTAAAAGAATAAGGTAGATGTATCCTTGTTTGCTACTATGGAAGGAACATCAAGGTATAGTAAATAAAAAAGCAAAAGACAATGTGCGTAATAGGTAAGATTCAATTGTATTTTTCTGAAGATATAGCAACATGCTATGGGCTGAATTGTGTCCCCCCAAATTCATATGCTGAAACCAAAAACTCTAGTACCTCAAAACATAACTGTATTCACAGATAGAGCCTGTCTTTAAAGAAGTAATTAAGTTAAAATGAGGCTATTAGGGTGGGTCTAACATTTTTATAAGAAGTGCTTTCGACACATGAAGAGACACCAGGGATAGGCAGGTACAGTGGAAAGACTGTGGGAGAAAACAGAAAGAAGATGGCTATCTACAAGCCAGGGAGAGAGGCCTTAGGTGAAACCAAGCCTGATGACATGTGATCTTGGATTTACGGAGTCTAGAACTGTGAAAACATAAATTTCTGTTGTTTAAGCTACCCAGTCTATGATATGTTGTCACAGTGGCCCTAGCCATTTCTGCATGTATTCCCAACGACCAGTTGATAGTATTTATCTTTGGACAGGGGAACTAGAGGTAGAAAGAAGACTGACTTGCATGGCTTAAACTTTTTCTTTTAAAAAAAAAATCTCTGTTGAGTTTGATTTTAGAGATGATCAAGAAAAAGCCAGGACCACAATAAGACTTATTGAGCAAAGCTGGGACAGGCTTGATCAAAAGAAGTAGCCCTTCACTATAGGAGACCTTCCAAAGACTGTGGCACTGTAGTAATAAGGGGCATTCTGGGGAAGAGGTAAGTTGAAGAAGTGATTCTCGTGTCTAGGCAATGCTGCTTTGCTGGGGAAGGAGAGTCACTGGGTCAGAGAGCTTTGAAGGACAGCAGTTTTTGGAACTACAGGTCTTGTCTTTTCTTTGCCAACAGGTGTCAGGTGAACAGATTCTAACTGGCTAAAATTCTGCTTATTGAGGCTATATTTAAAGCAATTAGATACATAAGACTTTGAGTTTGACATCAGTGGGCTTGAGCTAACAATCCCAGCCTGCTATGAAGAAGTAAACAAAATAAGGACTTATATACTGAGGCCAACTTTAACCCTTCAATGTAACATCATTGTCACCATGATCATATCTTTAATAGAAAAAAAAAAAAAAAAAAAGAAGATCTGTCCATGTATAAGGTTCATTTTCTGGAAAGTAAGATAATAGGCGTTTTCACTTCTACTCCCCTCCACCAGGAAACCTCAGACCAAAGATTACTACCATCCATGCATTACACATACAACCCGCTCCCTTATCTGAATCTGCTATGCTGTGTCCTTTACCTAAAGCTGATGGTGTGTTTTGAACAGCAGGATTTTTATATCTCCTGTGAAGTCATTTTACATTTTCTCAAGTTGAGTTGATACATATTCATTGGTAACATGCTAGAGCCAATATGCCCAGTAAAGAAAAGGATATCTGAGATGTTTAGATGATTCCGTAAATAGAATGCCTGTTTTCCAAAAGAGCAGAATTATCCCAACTAAGGCTGGGTGAAGAATATTTGAGAGTGGAATTTTGCATCGTACAATTTGACTAAATAACCTTTAAGATTACTTTAATAAAAGTTGCCCCTGGCTGGTAGCACAGGGGGTAGGCACTGGCCTGTGAACCCAAAGGTCGCTGGTTTGATTTCCATCCAGGGCACATAACTAGGCCGCAAGCCAGGTCTCCAGTCAGGCCTATAGCGGGAGGCAGGTGAAAGGCAACCATATATTGATATTTCTCTCCCTCTCCCCCATCCCCTCTCTCTATAAAAATAATAAATAAAATCTTTTTTAAAAAGTTATTTTAGGATTTAGTGCCAGATGTGATGCAGGTGATAACTGTAAGTGTCCAAAATAAGAAGATGAATGGTAGATGATATAATAAGGATAGGAAAGTTTCATAGACCAGTTAGGGCTTGAGCTGAGCCTAGAAGAATGAACAACATTTGTATAAGAAGCAGAAAATGTGTAAGCAAGAAAAACAAAGAATCCTAATGCCAAGTTCCCACTTCTGGTTAGATGAAGCTAGCAAAGGGCATCAGCTGCAAGTGTTTCTGCCAAAGGTGCAAGGTCTGAGACCAGATGAGTGACCGTGGAAAAGTTCTCAGTCGTAGAAAAGGATTAGGAGGATGAGTGATCATTTGGAGGGAAGCCAGAATTGGAGGTAGAGAAGCAGATAAACATTTCTGGACTGAGAGATGAGGCAAAGCCATAAGTAAAACAATCTATAAAAAATGCAAAGGAATTAGCATGATAGATTGGGAAATGGCATGCAAATCAATTTAAGATAAGTTCAAAAGGAGGCAATGAAAATCCAAAGGTGTGGTAACCCCAGCTTTGCCTAGTGCTCTGGGACAGGTTCCCAAGGGCAAGGGGCTGCATGGGGTAAAACAACATTTCACAATCAGATGAGGTCTTTCAGCAATTGCTTTTACAGAAGAGAAGCTGATGCCCAGAGGAGCTGGTTTGCTCAACATCATGTAACTTGACAGCTGAAAGGTTTGCAGAGCAAAAGTAAGGAAGATGGAATGATTGATTTTGGTCTTTCGTTTGTTTTGAGCATTAAGGAAATTGGTTTAACTACAACTAAGAGTAAGTATAGGAAAATAAGGGGAAGTAAGTGGTCCCTGATTTGGGGACCATGAGAGATGGAAGAGAGCAGAGATCTAATGTTATAAGATAATATCAATTACTTCGAGCCTAGAGATGAAAACATGTCTAAGAACTGAGAGAAAGATGCAGATGTTGTGTTGTGTATGTTTATGTGTACGTAATTCTCTTTGCAATAGGCAGTACTGATAGATTCAATGGCAGAGATAAATCCCTGAAAAGGGAAGATGCAGAGGGCTGAAAATAACCCCACCTTGTTCGTGCAAGCATTTCAATTGTTTTCTTGAATGGAATTACTTCAGATTACATGTATGAGGTCTGTCCCGAAAGTATCAGCTGCACAAACTTTTCATTATATTGACATTGGCTCAATACTTTCAGGACAGACTTTATATGCTTATAATTGCATTATTATGACACATGAATGCATATGAATGACTTGGTACATTTTAAAGAATATATGAAATATGAACTATATGTGTATTTGTAGTAAGATGGGTGATATAATAGGTGTCTGTCTGTAATGCCGTATTGTTTCGATGCTAGAAAAATGAAATAATTCTTATGAGAAGAGCCCCTTAAGGATATAAAAGAATAAAACATAATAAATGAGACTTGTAATTGACACATAATTCTTAGGTTGTGGGTTTTTTAGGACAGTATATACATAATGGTGATAAAATGCTTTGGGTAAGATTTGATTTAATGTTTGGACAAATAAATACTTTCCTCGGGCCTCAGTCTCTGCAGAGTATTCAAAATTGTCTTTACTGCTACAACTGCTCCTCTGTCCCCAGTGCTGTCACTATATACTTGTGTGTGTAATTTTGTCACTCCAGCCAGGGATGACTATCAAAACTTGTACTTTTTAAATGTTGACACTGATAGTGGTTTATACGGGGAGGTAAGGATCATATGAATTCCTGAGCATTTGATTAATAAGGTTTCTAAAATTAAGATTAGAATTTTTATATCATTCAAAACTTATGAGAGTACAAAAATTCTTTACAAAGACTGCCTGAACACTCACCATTTACTTAAACAACACAACTTTATTATGCCAACGAGCATTGGGAAGTAAATTAAAAGTTTAAAAGTTTTAGAAGTATAAGGCTGCTCTATCTGTGTATAAAAGCCCAGAAAATCTGTAGTTGACATGACACAATGAAATGTCATAGGGGATGTCATAGGAGAACCAACTGAAACTCCACTATAACATAGTGGGAAAGAGAATACTGAAGCAAGAAAAATGAATTGGCAATGAAGGGGGGAAGCAAAGCTCCATAGGATCAATAAAATACCAGCACTATTTGTACAATAAATGTTCAGCAAATTACAATCAACCCTGGAAGAGTTTAACATAGGAAATGCGTGTGTTAACTCTGAGCTTTATGACCATATGTGGCACATACTTCTCAAGTCACTGAACACAAATTTGGATTTTATAATTAAAAAAACAACTTCCTATACTTTAGGCGATTCCAATCATTCATAATTCACAAGGATAGGTTTTTTATTGAATCAGTGTTTACTTTCTGAAATCTGCATTTTTAGTCAGAATTCAGTTATTGGGCTTATTTAATGACATAAGTTAGAAGAACGAGATTGCCAATTGTGTCTATAGTATACAAGTAAATAAATAAAATATATTAATATTTCATTAATTACTGTAAAGATCTCATGGATTCTGCTGCACTCTAAAGTTTCCAATGTTTGCCCCAATTTGTTATTTCAGCTTTTCATTCACTTATTTTTATTGACATAGAAAATAAGACTTAAAGGGGCTTTTGGCAACGTTGAAACTATAGCTTATGCATTCTCATCGCCAACATGTGTTGTTTGTCAAACTGTCCAGAAAAGTGGAGTTCCCTCGGCCTTTTCTAGAAGCACACCTATCGCTTTTATCCACATGGATGCCATTACACTTGAGTATGGCTATGTCTGTTCTGTTTGCTCATCTTCTATTCTGAGAGGTTTTTATGTTTGTTTTTTAAGATTTTATTTTTATTATTTCCAGAGAGAGAGGAAGGGAGAGGGGCAGAGAGGGAGAGAAACATCAATGTATGGTTGCCTTGATGGACCTGGCTGGAGACCTGGCGTGCAACCTGGTTACGTGCCCTGGCTGGGGAATGGAACCAGCAACACTTGGGTTCGCAGGCTGGTGCTTTATCCACTGTACCACCAACCAAGGATGATAGGTGTTTTAATGTTTTAAATATCACTTTTGTTTCTATCTAAAGCTATTCAGAACCAAGTTTCCAAGATTGTTAAGAGTACAGGGAATATATACATTCTGAAGACTAATTGCATATTACAAATACTAGTCAGGTGACTGTTACTGATCTTTGTTTAATGAAATATATCATTGTTGATTTACTGAGTAAACATTGGACCTTTGCTACTGTTTATACTTATTACACAGAAATTTTTTATTGAGAAGGCAATATAATAGCAAGATGAAGAAAATTTAAACCAAAATGTAGAAGGTAGGCATTTTTATTGGATTCTATATGTAGGCCTGCAATATTATGCTTTATTCACTTTACATTGTTATACATAGTTTTCCTAATCATATTTTAATGGCTGCATACTGTGTTAGTGTACATAGTTATTATTTTAATTTTGACATTATCATTTTAAGATGAAATGAAATAGTAATAATGTTGTTGGCAAATCTCAAATATTTGAACATATATGATACAAGTCACTAAAAATATTGCTTAGTTATCATTTTAATGACTTAGACTTTTGAAAACATTGTAATCCTACATTGTAAACTTACTTAATTCAACTTGAAAAATGTGCTTATGTACATTGATGGTACAAATTATTCATACAATAAATACCAAATGATTCTGATTTACCTAACATAACATTTAAATCAATGTTACATGCCCGCGTAGGGGATATCGTTATACATTGTTTTTATAGGAGATGAAGAAAGATATCATCTTTGGTTAAATTAGAATATGGTGAATTTGGAATAAAAAGAAAGAAGCTCTATACATGACCATTATGATATTATAATATGCTATAAATAATAACCTGTCTAAAAATGCCATTTGGATAATTATGCTATCCTCGTTGTTTAGTACTTTGATCACCACTTCTGTTTTAGCCCATACAATGGTATGATTTTGTTTGAGTTCAAATCCCACTTAAGCACAATTTGTTGAAGCAATTTTAATCTCACCAAAGCATAACATGTTCTGCTGAGCCTGTTAAGGCCAATGCAGATCATTTAGGGTATAGTTAGCTACTACTGACACTCACACAAGCTGTGATATTTTCTGTCAGCAATAGGTAGTATCTGGAATGCCAAAGAAACAATTAAATGCTGCAGAAGAAGAGAACTTGATTTGGGAAGGAAGGAAATATAAAACCATCCAGCTCTTTTCCACTTCAAATAGGTAGTGAGAAAGCTCATTCTCTCCTCTTTCACAAAATGTGAATTGTTGGGGCGAGAGAAAACATGGATTTGACTAATATAGGATGAAATCACTTGCCATTTTCTGGTTAGAAAAGACAAAATAAAGAGAATGTTTATTAAAGGAATCAAGAGACCATGCAATATAAGATAGAATGAAAAATAACATCACCATATAAAATATCGTTCAAATGATAAATCAAGGAGAGGTAGAAAATCAGAAGGTGAATGGAAGGAAAAGAAATGGAAAGAATAATGTAAGAGGGGAAAAAACCTTAGGAAAAAGAAAAAGAAAATACACCAGGGGCATACTGGAATACGAAGCTAAATTAAAAACCATGACATAGGTTATTTTAAATGCTTCCTTTCTCTAATAAATAAATGCAATGATGTATCATTTGCCTAACTCATTAGCAAAATTAAAAAATACTAATATCCAATTTGGGCAAGTATATGGGAAAAGTCTCCCACACTAATGGTTGATTTATTATTTTATTTACTTATAAATGCATAAGCTGTGTGGAGTTCATGGAAAAACATTTATTGAAATATTCATATGCTTTTACTCAATAATTTCTTATATTAGAGAGAAACTTACACAAGTATGAAACGATATATGTACAAGGATATTTCCTACAGTATTTTTAAAATAATATTTTATTTATTATTTTTAGAGAGAGGGGAAGGGAGAGAGGGAGAGAAAGACCAATGTATGGTTGCCTTTCACCTGCCTCCAGCTATGGATCTGGCTGGAGACCTGGCTTGAACCTGGCTATGTGCTCTGACTGGGGAATCGAACTAGCGACCTTTGGGTTAGCAGACTAGTGCCTTATCCTTTGAGCTACCAGCTAGGACTACAGTATTATTTATGATAGTAAAAAACTGGGGGAAAAATTAAATGTGTACAAGTAGGGCATTGGTTAAATAAAGCACTGCACATTCATATAGTGAAATACTGTATATAAATGTAAAACAAGAAAATATTCTGTTAATAGATTGTTCAATATATTGGGTGTTAATGTCTATAGTATTAGCAGTTTTAATATTGGTAATAAGGAGAAGTAGAAGAAATTGTTTATTGAGAATTTATTTTGTATGTTGTTCTGAACCCTTTATAAGCATTACCTCTAATTTTCACAAGAACCTTATGGTATAGGCAGTATTTTCATCTGTATTTAATGAAAGACTCAAAGAGGTTAAATAATTGGCCCAAGGATGCTAGTAAGGGTCAGAGCTGGGTTCCAATCCCAGATAAGCCTGGCTCCCAAGTGCAGGCTTCTAGTCTTGACTCCCCAAAATATAGTGCGACCCAGTTTTGTTTTCAGAAAAAATGACCTAGTAAATCATGGAAAAATAAAAACAGGATATTCACTAAATTATTCATATCTTTTATTTACCAAGGAGGAAACAATGGGGTTACATTACATTCCTGTTTAGTCCTACGATGTTTGTAGTTTTTAATAATGTTCATTGTTTTATGACAGTAAGACAAACAGATTTGCTTGATCTCTGGAAGTTAATTACAAAGTAGCCCTCTAACGTCACTGAAAATGTCTTTAATCAATGTGCTCAGAAGTCCCTAAACAAGGATTCCCAAGTGCCAGGCCATGAACTGAACACATCACAACCACCTATTCCTTGGCCCCAAATGCTCCATCCTACCCAGTACATCTGGGATGGGGCTCTGGAATTTATATTTTTTAGAACTTCCCCAGGTGATTCTGATACCCAGCCAGGTTTGGGAATCACTGTCTAAGAGAATGTGATTTATGTAGATGAAAAGTGGAAAGAGAGATAGTACACCATATGGTATGTTAACTCTTTCCCTAATTTCACTTTAGAAGTGGCTTCACAGAGGAAGGGCTTCCAAATGACCCGTCTATGTAATCCACCACATCGCTGTATTACTGAAAATGTGCCAACAACTTTGTCCACCTGAAATATGACCATGACTTATACTTACAATGAAATTTTTATGAAAAATTGTATAACTGAGTCATTAAAATAGTGTGGCATTAGTGTGGAGCTAGACCAACGGAGCATAATAAAGAACACAGCAACAACCCCAAATGTAGGAGGACCTTTGGCTTATCGTACTGATGTCATAGAGCAATAGGCAAGGATGGCACTGGGAAATATGCTCGCTATATACGAAAAAAATGAAGGTTAACGATTAGCAGAATGCCTGAACTGAAGCTTGTTGGACGTTTGCACCTTTTTGTTTCTAAGCAATAGCTCTTTTTCCTGCTCCCTCTCAACTGCCTTCATTAGCAGTTCTTCCTCTTCTCCCCCAGCTACCTTCAAATGCTAGTGTCTCCCTGAGCCCTACCCTTGGTTGCCTTCCATTTTCTTTACACCCTTTGTGCCTCCTGGGCTATTGCATCCATGCTCATGACTTAGGTTACCAAGGACAAAAAAAAAACCCTCCAAATCTGTTATTTTCAGAGGCGGTTTCTACCTCAAACCAGACCCACATTTCAAGTACTTAAGGGACTTGAAAGAAACCTTACATTTCACATACCAACTCATTATCATCTCTCACTACTTCTACTATAATTACAATCTAAGCTAATGAAATCACTAGTCAACCTGTCTCTCGTGGTAGAAATTTGTAAGTCATACTTAACTGCCTTCTCCCTGTCACCTGGCCACCAAGTCCTATCATTCATACCTCAAATATATCTTTTGACAACTTTCCACCCTAATGACCCCTGCCTTGGTTCAAGTCCTCATCATTCTCACCTTGAAAGTGTCCTACCCAGCCTCCCTCTCTCCTATTTTTCCTTCATCTAGTTTATTCATCATATTCCCATAGAGAGTGATGGAGTGATTTCCCTTAAAATAAAACTGGTTAAAAAAAAAAAAAGAAAGTAAAATCAGGCCTGCTACTTTCTTACTAAAAGGACTGATAGCTTATGGAAGTCTACATAATTAAGTCCAGATTTTTTTTTCTTTTCTTTCTTTTTTTAAAGATTGTATTCATTATTTTTAGAGAGAGGGGAAGGGAGGGAGGAAAAAAGGGAGAGAAGCATCAATGTATGGTTGCCTTTCACCTGCCTCTGGCTGGGGACCTGGCTAGAGATCTGACTTGCAATCTGGGTATGTACCCTGGCTGGGGAATCAAACCAGCGACATTTGGGTTCGCAGGCAGGTGTTCAGTTCACTGAGCCACCAGCCAGGGCTTAAGTTCAGATTTCTTACTTGGTGAATGACGATAATAACAGCAATCCCATACACAGGGTGCCTATTTTATGGGTAAGCAAGATGAGGTTCCAAGAGGTGACAAACTTGTAAGTGGCAATGCTGGGATTTTAGTATAGACAGAATCCAACCCTGAAGTCCAGGCTCAATTTGAATGTCACTTCCATGATCTAATTCATCCATTTACAGATCTCTCTTCCCACATAAGCTGTGAGCTCTGCAAGGACAGGGATGGTGTCTTACTCATTTTTGTGTCCTTAGTGTCTGATACTATGGTACAGAACAGGTGCTTAGTATATTCTCTTTATAAATATTCACCAGAAGAGAGATGTTTTTATTAATTTTAGAGAGAGAGAAAAGGAGAGAGAGAAGACGGGCGGGGGTGGGGAGGTGGGACATTGATGTGAGAAACTGATGTGAGAAACATTGATCTGTGGCCTCTTTGCTCACACTTGACCGGGGATCAAATCTGCAACATCTGGTGTATGGGATGACGGCTCCAAACAATGTACCTATCCAGCCAGGGCTAGGGGAGGAAAGAAGCAATTGAAGAAACATGATGCATCAAAAAGAACATGATGCAGTTTTAAACTGTTTGAAAAACTGTCACGTGGAAAAGGCTTTATCCTCCATCTAGTAGGGAAGCTTTAACCTAAACCGCACGAATGAGCTTAGGGAACGCATTTTTCTAGGATGAGTGTCCATAACTCATAAATCTCATAAAGCTGTCTGTGATCCAAAATAATAATGTTTAGAACTATTTCTCCAGAGAACTAATGAGCAGATGTTACACGGAGACCAGTTTCAGGTCTCTCTCTGTAAAGAGGAAATTCATAACAAGGAGAGCTGTTTGAAAATAAAATCTTTACAGCCAAATGTCAAGAGCTCAGGATCAGTGGAAGCAATCAAGCAAAAGCCAGATAAACATGTCCAAAGATACAGAGAAAGAAATGCATAGAATTTGGCGCACTGAAGACTACCCTGGAAAAATTCCCACACTCTTTCAACCTCTGTGGTTCTGTAATTCTCAGATGCACTCCGTAACAAATTCGTCTTTTCTTGCCATTTTTTTTTTTACTTCACAAAGATTTTGATTCTTTCTGAACTTTCACAGCATCTTTCTCAGTCTGTTACCTTCCCATCTCACTTTTTAACAATCATCCTTAGATATCTTTACATATCTTAATAAATGCAGCACTTATATGTAAATTCTGTTGATATTTTCAAGCACTGATAATTCCTATTTCTCACATTTGATTATTTTCTAACTTGTGTAGCCTGATTGCTCATTTGTCATGTTTTCTTTTTGTTTTTGCTTCTTAGGTTATTTCAAAAAAAAAATTTTTTTAATTGATTTTAGAGAGAGGAAAGAAGAGATGGACTTGTTGTTCCACTTATTTATGCATCCATAGGTTGATTCTTGTATGTTCCCTGACTGGGCATCCAACCAGCAAATTTGGCATATCCATTTACTCTCTAACCAATTCAGCTACATAGCCAGGGTGCTTCCTAGGGTATTGAGAAATTAGTTTACATTGTATAAAACTTTGAACATGAGGTGTGGAAATAATTGTTCTGTAGACCTAATTCCTCTGATAACTTGAATTATTTTATTGGGTATGGTTTTCTTTTCTCCTCAAAGACATTTATTTATTTCATAATCACTGGTGACAGAAAAAAAACTCTCAAAAATATTTACATTTCTTTCCCTCCCCCAAGAGTTTAATTTAATGATATGTAGAAGATTTTCCTGGTAACTTTTTCTGATATATATCTTGTTATTTGCACCTCCAGGTGATTGGAAGGATGCAATACACTTAAGAAGGGATGGGGCTGCATAAATGTTAGAGTTCATCATAAAATAATAACAGTAAATGTTTACCATTTTGTTCATGTCCTAAAGTCTTTGTATGCTATTTAGAAACATAAAAATATTTGTATCTTTTACTAAGAGCAGGCCTCAAAGCTGAAATTAAATAAATAATCCATGTTTGATGATATAAATTTTATATCCAATTAAATAAATAATCCATATTTGGTGATATATATTAAATTTTATATCCTTGTGTTATCCAGGCATAAATTAAGGCCTTTGCTCCAGTATTTCATGTAGTCAAACATATATTACAATGCTTCCAAAAAGGCAAACCAGGTCTAAAAGGGAGTAACCATCTTGCTTTTGAACGTGAGAAGTAATAGGCGAGGCAAATGGAAATGACTTGTTTTTGTTGACACAGTTCAAGGAAAATGCATTAAAAAACATCAAGTCTGAAGGCGTAAGTGTTCAGGGCTGGTCAATATTTGCTGCCATCTTCTGGTGAAAAGGGAAAGATGCATGAAACGGACAATTGAGTGGTTTGTGCCTGTAAAATTTTCTCTGGATCCTGGCCTCACAGCCAGCCCCTTATGAGGGGCAGAGGGGAAAGAGTCAGGGAGGAGGCTCATGGGCCACCTGCCCACAGGGTGTAGCTATTTGCCCTGGCCTATGGGTTTGGTCACTTACACTTTCATTTCAAACTCCTCCCTTAACTTCGTCTGCAAAAAAATGGAGTCCATTTCTTATGGCATGGCACAACATTTCTTAAAATGTTGCCCTTCAGGAAAAACGGCCCTTCTTGGTCAGAGATTGCAAACTGGAGACTAGATACAAATGACAAACTTCAGACATGGAATTTTATAAAAATGTGGGTATTGATTTAAAAATGAGTACATTCACCTACAAATCTGGATATCCAGCTTCTCTTGGAAAAGTGGAATGTCAGACCACACTGGACCCTATTCCCATCAAAATCTTTTAACTCTTTTAAAACATTCCCAGTCTTCTAACCTGTATGGTTTACTATACTATTAACAGAAGTATGAAAATTAATTCAATGAAAGTCTCCTCAATGAAGGCCTTTCTCTCCTTTGGGCAGGTGCTGCGTTAGGTCGGTTCTGCTGGAAAGGAGAGTTGGAGGCGGAGATTTGCAGGCAGGAAGTTCCCAGGGAGGCTCTTGGGAAGAATCCCTGTAAGGGAGACAAGGAAACTGGATTGGGCAGGCAAACTGAGCGGCAGAAGCAGTCATTTTGCAACAGAGGGCCTGGCCCAGCCAATGCTGTAGAAATGTTTGCAACTGAGACTGTCTTTTAGAAGATGTTCTCTACTATCAAAACAAGGGAACTGAGTTTTTGTACCCCTGCTTGATCCACTCACTGGAGACAGGTTGCCCTGGGGAGGAGACATGAGCTTGAATGCTCTCCTGCCCAGGGCAAAACTCAGAGAGAGAGAGACTAAGTTAGGAACTATCAGCAGCTAGAAGTTTGAGGGAATGAGCTTGTGAAGGGAGACAGGAAGGTGCCCTACAGTGTCAGGGTGTAATTCATGTATTTTAAGTTTCAGACATATTACTCTCATTATTTTCATTTCTCAATGAGTCAGAACTATAAATATTCCTGGCCTTTCCTTGTGTGCTCTTGGATCAAAGACAGGGCAGGTTTACACCACTACTAAGATTAGTGGCTGTGAATGACCAAGCTGAGTAATAGTTTCAATATATCCTGATCTTTTAGGTGGAGAGAATGGTGACCGTAAGGGTGAATAAACAAAGATCATTCTAAGCACTGGATTTGGAGGGGCAGGTGTTCAGGGCCCACAGATACACCTACTAGGAAACAAGCTGGGACAATGTGGCAGGTCTTTTTTCAAAGCAGGTGCCTCCCCTTGCCTCCCTGCAGTTTCTAAGACCTTACTAATCCTTGACATGTCCCATATCTCCTCTCAGTGATAACTGGCATGGTGCCCCTCCGGCTTTCCTTGCGATGCTCTCAGCTGCTCTGCTGTTCAGCTGCCCTGCTGATACTGGTATCGAGGTAAAAATCACTATTGACTTTCAAGATCAGCGCTAACAGAAGTAGCTTGTTTTTTAATCAAGGTGAGCCTGCCCACCAGATGGGTGTTAATCACAGTTCTGTGTTAGTTCACTGATTTAAAAGGCGGACAATTGAATAAATCTATGCTTTCTGCTGATCCTACACAATGCTCTTTAATTGCTTACACAGACCTGTTTAATGGCTTCTATAATGCTGAAAATAAACCTTTGAAGGAGGTCATCTGGGGAAACAAATTTAAAGATGGAGGAGGAAATTATGGCTGAGTTCATAGTGATTAAGTACCCAGTTTCTTAAATCATAATGAAAATGAAAATGTCAAAAGTATTCATACATTAAATAATGTGTATATATACTATACATACATAATTTAATCCTTTACAAAGATTGTGCTCTAGTAAAACTAAAAAATAAATTCAACAGAGTTCCTTTATATCAACCAGGTGCAAATACTTTCTCAGATTCACATAGTGTTGACGAAATTCTTTTGATGAAATTCTTGAGGGAGAACATATCCAGATGGGTTGATATATGAAAATTGTTGTAATTCTATCAGCATGTTTAATCTTTATTGGTTCCTTTTTAGGTATGGTTATAAATATATAGGAATGTATAAAAGTTAAATGTACAAAGGTTATTAATTTTATAATCTGTCATTTGCTTGTCTTCTCTAAGTGAAATCAGGATAATACAAGGTCTGTCCCAAAAGTATCAAACCAATGTCAATATAATTAAAATAGTTTGTGCAGCTGATACTTTCGGGACAGACCTTGTATACCTCATAAAATTAAGTGAAGATGATCCCTGAGAACAGGAACATTGATTTGTATACAATTTCTGGCACATAGCTATACAGTAAGCAGTAATAAATATTTGCTGAATGAAAATGAACTGATGGTGAAGTCAGCTACATGGAGACCAAAACACTTTGAAATATCTTAGAGGGCTTAGATCATAGGAATGGCAGTGAAAGCTTGAAGCCAGGGTGGCTAATGAGATGGCTACTTAAATCACAAAGTTCAAGGAACTGAAAAGAGCAACCAAGAAGGCTCAAGGCTCAGGGAAGGCATTCTTTTTCAAGGATATAAAGTCCTGGCCCCAAAGGAGAGGCCCTTGACTATTCAAGAGGACATAGTCACCAAGCAAGATAAAAGTCATTTAACCTAGAGATGCTTGAGTCCACTGAAATAATGCAATCCTCAAGACAAAGCTTGCTTTTATTATTATTTTTTCTTTGTTCTTTAATTTATTCAAAGTCCATACTTTCTCTTTTTAAAATTTCTTTTATAGCTAACAGTAGGCTTCCAAAAAGACAGCAGCCTAAAAGGATAAAAAAATATATTGTTTTTGATGAAATAGGTCTTTCCCACTGCATACCTTGTCATTTGAGGCAGAAAACTGAAAAACATGCAATTATAGTGAAACTGGAAAAGCCAATGTTTCTGCTGCCTGTCACCTGCCAGATGGAATTAACAGAGACAGGGGGTGAATCTTTATGGGCACTTTATCCAGAGTGGCACAGTGGTTAAGGCACTGGCCTGCAAACCCAAAGGTTGCTGGTTCCATTCCCAGCCAGGGCACATAACCAGGTTGAAAGCCAGGTCTCCAGTCAGGTCTGTAGCTGGAGGCAGGTGAAAGGCAACCATACATTGATGTCTCTCTCCCCCTCTGCCTCTGCCTCTCTCCCTGCCCCTCTCTCTAAAAATAATAAATAAAATCTTTTAAAAAAGGGGTTTCTTTATAATAGAATGTAAGAGAGATAGTTTGTTGGGGTACAGGCCCGCCATCTTCTCAGACCACAGACCATCTGGATATAATTTTTTTTTTAAAGTTGACTTTTACATCCAAATAACTGTTTAACATTAAAGTCAGGTTTCCCCCTATCTGGGCAGCGTGTCTCACTAGCTGGAATCCCAGGAGAGTCCTTTTGCATTTCCTTTGCGGGGATCAAATCTCTTCTCGCCACTTCACCCACTCATGATACAACCACAGGGACATAACGCAGAAGAATGCCCAATTTGGACCAACCACCCCGTAGAAAAGTGATGTGGCAGAGGTGCTTATTTATATCTTTTTCCACAACTATGGTCAACTCCGATCCACTTCTGTGAAGCCTTCCTCACTTCCCCAAGCAGTGTTAGGAGCTCCTTCCTCTAGGCTCTGTTACACATTGAACGTACATCCATGATAACATATTGTAAAAGAATTGGTTATGTCCCTTTCTCCCCACAGATTCAATGCTCCTTGAAGGAGAGTGGTGTCTCTATTATCTCTCTCTATATATAACTTGATACAATTGTTTTTTGGTGAAATATTCATTAAAGTAGACATCAGTCTGGCATACTGGCTCTCAGGATTCATGGACCTCGGTATAGTTGCCAACATTAGAAAGGAAGATTGGACATATCCATCTATCCTCAGGGGATATATGTTAACCAACACTTCCAGAAGTCAACAAAAATATTTTTTTTTCCATTGAAACACTTCACTAATCCCTTCCAGATGGTCTCTCCTCATTGCAATACAACCCACATTGCATTACTTTAGGTTAAACCATATAAAATCACTGATAATAAACTACCTGGGAAGCACAACAGTACCATCTGGCTGATAGCATCAGGGAAGATGGAAGGTAAAAACCTATCAATCCCTCTAACATCTCAGAAATACCACCTAATCTTGTGAGCTTTTGGTATGTTCTGAAATATAGAACCTTCTCCAAACTTAAAGTTTCCATATGACTCCTGTTTCCTCAGCATTTTGTACCAGGAATATCATTGCATTTTTTCCTACATGTAAAATATCAGTAGATTATCAAGATTACGGCGGGGGGCAGGGGGAGATGAAGTTTACATATTCTGAGACACAGGAAAATGCAGATTATCGCTTGGTGGATTTATTTAAAAGATAGGAAACATGATGACATCAGAGGATTGTTACCTTTGCTGATCTGATGAACATACTTGGGAGACCTACTAATTAAATTATGACATTAGGACATTATGAAGAACCCGAGTATTATATATGTGTGTGTATATTTCAATTTTCTCTTATGACTTCTGATAATTATAATTAATTTACAATAAACTTTACTAGCCAAAAAAAGGAAGGCATAAAAAAGAAAGCAGCAGCAACTCTCTCTTTATTAAAGAAAATTTTTTTAACCTTCCATTTGTGTTTAATGCAGCAGAGTAGCTGTTAGAACCCACTGAGAAAAAACTGTCAAGGATTCCTTTGACCTCTCTAAAGCGACCAAAGTGATAGTGGCTAAGTCAAGCATGGAAATATCAAGTGCCTGGTTCACTGATGAACCTCAAAGACGCATTCCTGTCACCAGAAACTACATCCTGTAGACAGTGGCAGGCAAGCCAAGGGCAGGACACAAGGGCTTACTTGGTGCCAGCACTTTGACAAACAAGTTGCTGAAGACAAGCACGAGCTACCCTGGGATCCTGCCAGGCCTTAGGAGGCACTAATCTGCTAGGAAGTGGAAATTTAGCAGCAGAGTGCTCAAAAGAGACTATTGTCATTTTAACCTGCATCCTTTGGGTTGTATCCGTATTCCAGGGAAGAGAAAGCATGATAATGCTTGAGTTACACGTATAAATCTATTAGAAAAATCAGAAACCTCCCGTTCACCTTAATTTCATTTTGTAGTCTTCTGCAATACTAACATTTTGAAAACTAAATCATGACCACAAAGACTTTATATAAAGAGCCTACAATAAAGATATGGTAATCTTTGAAAATGCAGCACTCTATTAAGGAAGATGGAAGCATAGCACACTCTCCTGGCTCAAAACAGTATGAATATGCTTCACTCACTTATTTCTTAACATATAAGATATTTCTTTCTCTTTCTTAGTTAAGGTTATTTTTTCTGGTTACAAAATAAATATCGCCCATTGAAACAAATTCTATCACTAAAAAATATCAAACACTCAAAAATTGTCCATTAATTTTACTACCTAGAGACAACCATTGTTGTTATATTCTAGTGTAAATTCTTCCAGACTATTTTTTATGTAAATGCTTACAAGAGCTTAATAAATGTCTGTGAAGTGCTTAGAACCTAGCAAATATATATTAATGGATAATGAATGCTGCTGCTTACTTTATTATAAACTTTGCAGTAAACATCCTTATTCTTACAGATGTGCATATATGTCCATTAAAAAAAAAAATCTTGCCCTGGCTGGTAGCACAGTAGATAAGGCGCCGGCCTGCGAACCCAAAGGTTGCAGGTTCGATACCCCAGCCAAGGCACATAACAAGGTTGCAAACCAGGTCTCCAGTCAGGTCTGTGGCTGGAGGCAGGTGAAAAGCAACCATACATTGATGTCTCTCTCCCTCTCTGCCTCTCTCCCCTCCCTTCTTTCTAAAATTAATGAAATAAAATCTTTAAAAAAAGAAAATCTTATAGACTTGTATCTAACTCCTATTCCAGCTCTTTGATCTCTGGCTTGTCACTATAACTTTCCATGCATTAGTTTCCCCATCTGTAAAATCTGGTGATACTATCTGCTTACAAAGTTGCTGGAAGGATTAAATACTGATGTTTATAAAATGCTTACTATAGTGCCTGACTCAGAGTTAGAATTTAATAAATGGCATATTTTAGTAAGAATAATTTACCAAAGGTAGACTATATTAGACCAAGTTACTTTTGATATACATTGTCAAATGGCTGTCTAGAAAGGTTAAACCAATTTCTATTACCATCACTGGTGTCTGAAGTTACCCCATTCATTACTTCCTTCAGAACCAAGAGTACTATCAATATTTAAAAAAAAAAAAAAAAAAATTGTTAATCTTGTAGATAAGTATTTTCTTTTTTTTTCAAAATATATATTTTAAAATTTTTAGAGAGAGGGGAAGGGAGAGAGGCAGAGAGGGAGAGAGACTTCAATGTATGGGCTGCCTTTCACCCACCTCCAGCTACAAGATCTGGCTGGAGACCTGGCTTGCAACCTGGTTATGTGCCCTGGCTGGAAATCGAACCAGCAACCTTTGGGTTTGCAGGCTGGCACCTTATCCATTGTGCCACCAGTCAGGACCCTCCTCTCTTAAATTTGTATTTATTTTCTGGACATTCAAATGTCTCATGTATTTAAAAGTCACCTATATCTCTCCTTTCATGAATTGTCTATTCAAGTCACTTCTTCACTTTTCTATACTGGAGTGCTCTTTTATGTTTATAAGAATATCTTGTATTTTAACAAAATGACTTGAAAAACTTTTCCTCACTTCATAATTTGCTTTTAAGTTTGCCTTGGAATAGTTGGCTTTAGTGTTATGCTTAGAAAATCCTCCAACATACCAAGATTGTGTTATTCACCTACATATCTGTTTGCTTGTATATATGCATAGGTATATAATCAATTTTGTCAATTATTTTATAGATCGCCTGAATCTTTATTCCTGAGAGAAATGTGTTAAAGGTTTCTATTCAAAGAAATGTCAATTTCTCCTACATTTCAAGCAGCTTATGCATTATGATCCTATATAGATTGGAGCTATGTAGTTGCTCAAACTTCTGTGTAAATTGCACTTTTTACTCAATATAATACATTTGTTTTTGTCTTGTTAATTCTTTATCTGAATGCTAGTTTATTTTACATTAATATTAGCATCTTGAATTTCTACTCCTGAGTTTTCTTATTTTAACTTTGGCTATATTTAATAACAATCTTTTTATCTTTTGGAGGTATATCTTACAATACTATATAACTGTTTTGTTCTTTGACTCAGTGTGAACCTAATGAAGAATTAACCCACTTACACTTGCAATAATGGTTGCTATGTTATTTTAGTCTTGTTATTTTATATTTTGGCTTATTATTATTTATTGTTTTATTCTTTAAAATATCATTTCCTTTGATATGTTGATCATTTATTTTTACCTTTTGTTTTTTATGGTGTAATTAATAGGTATATATTATTTTTCTCCCATCTATTCTACTAATGGACACTTTAAGCTTTTTTTGAAATGTATTTGACCCGCTATTTCTCCACATTCCATAGCTATTTCACCTACAGAAAATGAAAAATCTTTCATATTCAGTGTGGTATTTCTAGCATCAAGAGAGGTAGAATAAAATTCATTTTTTCCCTTAGAAACAATATTGTAAGTAGCATTTTACTGTGATGATAATCATAACAACTATTGTTTTCATAATGTTTTCTGGGTGTTAGGCATTCTGCCAAGTTCCCTATATATTAAGTCATTTAGTCCTCAGTAAAACTCTGTTAGGTGCTATTATTATCCTTATTTTACACTTAAGAGACAGCAACATAAAGAATTGTGATTCAAATGGTACATATCCAGTTCCTTATGCAACTAACTTGTATATCTTCTACTATTTAGATCATTCCTCTCTTTTTTTTAAAAAAGATTTTATTTATTATTTTTCAGAGAGAAGGGAAGGGAGAGAGGCAGAGGGGGAGAGAAAGACATCAATGTATGGTTGCCTTTCACCTGCCTCCAGCTACAGACCTGGCTGGAGACCTGGCTTGCAACCTGGTTACATGCCCTGGCTGGGGAATTGAACCAGCGAGCGACCTTTGGGTTCACAGGCCAGCACCTAGGCACTGAGCCACCAGCCAGGGCTCATTCCTCTTTTGATACTGACATTTTACTGAGTTTTTGCATCCTTGGTAATTTTTAATTGGATGCTGGACACTGTAATGTCATTTTAGTTTTAGTTTTAGTTTTTTTTTTTTTTTTTTGGTAGTCTTTTAAGGAGTATTAAGAGAACCCAGAAATAGACCTATACACATATGTGCAAATGCTATTTACAATAGTGTAAAGCAATTCAATGGAGGAAAGATAGACTTTTTAGCAAATGGTGTTGGAGTAATTGGATAGCCACTATAGAAAAGTCTGACCGTTTCTTAAAAAACTAAACACCAGACTTCTGCACCACTGAATAATTGCATTCAGGGGTACTTGTACCAGAGAAATGAAATTTACCTTGTAATCTGAAGTTTAGTTGAAAATAGATTTAGATTTTAGAATATATATATATGAGTTCATTATAATCACTATCATTAAAAAAATGTTTAAAAGTGGACTACTTCAATTTAAAGACTAATTTGACAGAATTTTATGTCAAAAATTCCACTAGATGGTGCTCTTATAACTTCTTCTAAGGGGAAACTAAACAAGTTTGAATCAGTAGTTGATGTTTGACTCAGCCAGTTTCAAGTTAAGGAAACAAAATTAGTGCATCTGACTCAGAATTTCCTTGGCTATAAAAAGCAGCGTATAGTTGAAGAACACTAAAAATGTGGTAACTAATTGATGGAGACTACTATTAGAAGTGGAAAAATACCATGATTGCTTTTAAAGAAGAGATTCCTTACACTCTTTGGGAAATAAGATCTTATAAAATGTAAACATAGAAAATTTTCAATATTACAGGTTTTACTTAAGTAATTGTTGAATTAAACTAAATATCTTAAATAAAAACACACTACCAATAACCTTTTTTTAAATTAAAAACTATTCTTAACCTGTGATACTTCATATGTGAATTTTATACACACACACACGTGCACACACATACACACACACATATATATGTATATATATATAACATATGTGAATTAAGTATATAAAGTACATAAGCTATACATGACATGGACACGATTATTAATATATTACAGCATATTACAACTTCTATATCACATCTGTGTACATGTATTAAGACTGGAGAATGAAGGATCTGTTTTCTCAGAACCTCACATGTATGCTTATGGTATTGTAATGGTATATCTTATTGAGATTTATAGACATATAAAGTTAGAAAACAGTTTTATATATACTTTCTTCAATATATATTTATAAATGAACCTATTTCCAGGCAAGCAGTTGTTAAATAAAGAATGCAGGGACAAACTGTGATTAAAGTGGCCAGAAAACAGGATATGTGACAGTGACTGTTTTATTTTTGGATCAGTTAAGATTCTTACCAGGAATGATATTTTGCTGTGATGATGAAAGCATATACTAGGACAGGAAGGGCTTAAATACTGCAAAAATACAAAAATAATGTGAGCATTTATTGAGTTAATGAACCCTCATTGAAAAGGGGTATCTATTTCAAATTGTGTAAGTAAGTACTTGGTAAATGTCAACATGAAGTTAATTTTCTAAAAATATAAAAACATGCTATTGATAAATATAAGGTTCAAATTTGCTAGTAATACTTTGATATTAAAATCTACCCTTTTAAAATGACTTTGGTTAGACATCTCTTAGTTGGTAAATCAAAAGACTTTGCAAGTCCACCTTCACTGGCATGGCTCAGCTGGTTGGGCATCATGCTTGCTGTAAGGTGAAAGGCCACCTGTTCAATTCCCAGTCAGGGAACATGCCTGGGTGTCCAGTTGGTTCCTTGTAGGGACAACCAATCAAAGTTTCTCTCTTTTTCTTTGTCCTTCTCTTACCCTGTCTCTAAAAACTAAATATTTTTTAAAAAAGACTTTGGAAGTCTTAGCTCCCTAGTAGCTAAATTTCGTTGAGTTTTCTCAGTTTTTATCTTTCCTGACATCTCTACAGTTTTGATGTTGTTGACTTCCCCTCCCTCCAAGAAATGCTTGGGTTTCTGTGTCACCCCACTTAAGCACCCTGGCTCCTATACTAGGCCTCCTCTCTCTTGTCCGTTTGACACTCCTAAATGAGAATGTTTTTCACTGTTCAATCCTTGGTCCGCTTTTCTTTCTCAACATGCCTTTACCCACAAGTGTCAGCCACTCCTGCGTATGGATACTTGCTTCTTTGTAGGGATCTCTTAAGATTCAATCTCTTGTTCTAGTCTCCCTGAGACCTCATTTCTTCAGTTATACTGCTAGACAAATTACACTGCATCCTGGATATTTTCCCCTAGATTTCCAAGTTTATGGAACCATCCACAATCGGAACTTCTCTTTATCTCCTTGAAAACCAGTACCTTGTTTTTACATTCCAGTTAATATGAATCACACAACCTTGGGGTTATTTTATTTCCCTAATTAATTTCCAAGGCTCATAAATTATACCTTTATGACCTCCACTTCATTTCTGCCTTTCTATTCAATTAAACCTCCATGGTCTAGTTGAGATCTACAATCATCTCCCGCCTAAATCCCAACAATGGCCTCTTGGCTCCTCTCTAACTCTGAACTTGCCCACTCTACTCCATCCTGGTGTTAACCTAAAACTGAAAGAAAGGTGAAGTGAGAGGCAATAAGCATTTGAGATAAAAAAGTTTCAATTTTGGAAGCACAGATTGAGGCAGAAACCCCCCAAATGGCACAAGGATAAAGGCAACAGGTTCTTACAAGGAAAGAACTAATTACATGAATAGAAGAAAAAAATCCCTCTTGGTGCTAATAAGCTGAGTTACTCTTTACCAATACATGGTTGGTTACCAATTCTATCCTCGGATCAAAAATCCTTAATTATAAGTCGTTATGGTCAGGATATCTGTTTTCCTTCTGGCTTTACAAACAATCATTGAAAAAACAAGATTGGTTTGGTCCATTCCAAAGGTCTGGCCCAATTCAAACAGTCCAAAGATTCAAGGAGCTAGACAGACGTGCATGACAGTTCCTCTGGAATGGGTGCTGTAGCTCCATTTAAAAATGGCTCCACTTATGCCAACTTTCACGCTACTCAGTGCCTTTTATCTGAATGTTTCAGATTGTTTGCATTACTAGATTCGTTGGGTAGGGCAGGCAGGGCAGAGTGACAGGGGCTGGCTTTAGAAGCACACACGGAGATGCCCAGCCTCTGTGGAAAGACATACACACACACACACACACACACACACACACAGAATCCAGTTCAGTCAATGGTTCCCCAAAGGATGAAAGAGAATAGAAGCAGGAAATTGAGATAGTTGTCAATATTCAAAAGAGAGTTTATATCTGGTAGCACTTACAGATTCTGTTTACATCAAGACTGGCTCAGAAATTGGGAGAAATTGGACTGAAGAAATAAGGCTGAGCTGATATCAGTGGATTCATCTTGTGGTGAGCCACCTAACCCTGCTGCCCCTGCACGGAGGAATCGTTGAGCACAGACCCGCAGCACTTCATATAGGTAGCTTGTGTCCTGCATCCTGCCTTGTGTCCACTTCACACTTCATTGCCTGACCTGTTCTTGACCATCCCAGCCCTTGATGCTTAGACTCATTGCTTATCATTACCTTATAGACTGGCATCTACTGCCAGTCCCGCCATGTAATTCCATCTCTGGCACCAAATCTGGCTTCAGTCCTCCCCCACAATTTGCATTTACTCTTTTTGATGCTCTGCTGCTTCCCTCTCCTAGCCCAGCACCTCCCTTCACTCAGACTGCTCATACTCAATTGCAGATCCTGACTCAGCTCCGATGGAAAGAGATACATACAAGAGAAGTCTTAACAAGGTAACTAAAATTATTTAGTTAAAGAATGAAGAAAAGAGCTCTAATGTATCTAGGTAGCGGTTGCAGGAAGCGACTAGAACTCCCAGTGCTGAATGAGCAAAGGGACAGACGTGGGAACTTAGAAGAGGAGCCCTTGGACAGAAAATCAGACCTGATGAGGTTGGTTCTGCTGTCTCTGTGATGGTGCAATGATGCTAATTGTGCGAGATGGTAAAAAGGTATGTCGGATTCGGGTGCTGCTAAGGAACTGCTGATGTCAGGGTAAAGAAGGGTTGCTGGGGTGATGCTCACAAGAAAAGCAAGTAGACAGGACGCCCCATAAATAACAGAAATAAGCAAGTCCCTTCTTTCTCCTCTAGTCTCTCTGCCACCCCCTCTTGGCAGAGGTCAACCAGAAGCCAGCAGGGGAAGACGAAGTGGCCTGCCCCCTTGCCATAGGGCAACCTATAGAAGAGCAGGTTCGGTGGTGATGGACAATAACTGTACACCCGGCAGGTATGCTTTTCCTGCCTTCCATAAAATATACGAGTGCTCAACCTGTTCTAGGCACAGAGGATAAAACCATGAGTAAAACAATAATATTAATTTCTCTTTGAGGAGCTTACATTATGTTATATACATCATAGTGGAGAGAGCTAGATAGATGAGAAATAAAGTAAAAACCTACCATGTTAGATAAAGCAGGGAAGGGGATAGGAGTGCTGAGGGGTGGGGACAGGGCACGTATATTTTAACCAGGCTGTTGAGGGATTGGCTGAAAAAAGACAAGAGAGCAAAGGTAGAGGGAGTGAGTCATGCAAATATTTGAGGAAAGAGTATTCTAGATAAGGGTTAGG
Source organism: Noctilio leporinus (assembly GCA_004026585.1). Classification (NCBI taxonomy): domain Eukaryota; kingdom Metazoa; phylum Chordata; class Mammalia; order Chiroptera; family Noctilionidae; genus Noctilio; species Noctilio leporinus. The sequence continues at coordinate 185,607 of PVIW01002061.1, forward strand.
TGAAGAGAAAGGCTGGTTAAGTAGGGCTTATCTACCATTGTAAGGGCTGTGGCTGTTACCATGGTGATGTGGACAGCTTTGGAGCACCTCAGTGACATGATCTGGCTTATTTTTTTTGAAGGATCCTTCTGGGTGCTCTTGTGAGATTAGATTGGTCTCCCTGAATCTGGATTCACCTCAGCCCTGTCAAAGGGGCCTTAATTCTGGATCTAGAGCCTTGCCTTCCATTTCATACTTTCTCTGTCTCTTGTGCCACTGCAGTGGTAGGCAGCAGCCAGGCTTCCAAGGTCCCTGTTGCTGGGGCTGCAACTTTACCCCACGACTACAGCCTCTGGGATTTCAGTTTTGTTTTATTTATTTTTGTGCTTGCTGAATAGTTTCTCCTTGAGTAGGTCTTGATATATTAATCTACTGGTGGTACATTTGGTTTTGTGAGAGTTGGGGGTAGCTTCCTATTCAACATTTGTTGTTTCAACAAATATGTGTTGAAAACCTATTATGTGCCAAGTGCTCATGTAGGTACTGGGGATACAAGAGTCAACTAGACACATTAGTGCCCCGTTCTAGTAGTAGCAGTGGTGGGTGAGACAGAAATTTAAAAACCTGTATGGAGGATAATTTCAGAGAGTGATAAATGAGATGAAGATCATAAAGTGAATGTGACAGTGTGACTGCTAGCTGATTGAGACTGAGAGGTCATGAGGACATTTTTGATGAGGGGATATTTGTGTAGAAACCTGAATGTGAAAATCTGGGATCAGCAAACACTGATAGTCATCAATATTTGGGACTCCTCTTTATGGAGGGAAGTGCTCAGTCATTTTCACTACTTCAAATTAGAGGAAGGTGGTTGGAAATCCTTATTTATACATCTTCCTCTCCCTAACATTTTACTGGGGACCATGGGATAATTGATATTTTAATGTGCTGTGATAAAGTATCACATACAGATCCTTCATCTTGAATATTTTACAAAGCACCATGCACAGGGATATTAAAGCATCATGTAGAATCATAACTTTCAGGCTCATCTCATGCTCAGGGGCACTGGCTTATGAAGCCCCACGTTAGCAGAGCCTTTAAAAAATTATTTCAAAATAACTATAGGTTTATAGAAAGTTATAAAAAATTTACAGGGTGGTCCCATGTACCTTTAACCGAATTTGCCCCAATTATAACATCTTGCATAACTACAGTGCAGGATTAAAACCAGGGAATAAAAATACGAGTACTGGCTGGTGGCACCACACTGGCTGGTGGCACAGTGGCTAGGCACCAGCCTGAGAACCCAAAGGTCGCTGGTTCAATTCCCCAGCCAGGGCACATAACCAGATTGCAAGCCAGATCTCCAGCCAGGTCCATAGCTGGAGGCAGGTGAAAGGCAACCGTACATTGATGTTTTTCACCTTCTCTACCTCTCTCCCTTCCCCTCTTGGAAAAAAAAATGTGAGTATCACTGTTGGAGCTTGTTCAGATTTCACCAATTTTATATGCCTTCATGTGTATGTTCGTGTGTGTGTATAGTTTTATGTAATTTTATGTTACTACCACAAACAAGATACAGAAGTGTCCCACAAACACAGGGCTCCACACTTCTATCCATTTGTATATACACCCATCTCTCTTCCCCATACCTAACCATTGGCAACTAATATTTTCTATCTCTATAAATGTTATTTTAAGAATATTTTATAAATAGAATCATACAATTTTCAATCAGCATAATGTCCTGCAATTCACTTAAGTTTTTGCATGTATCTATCAATAGTTGATTCCTTTTTATTGCTGAGTAGTATTACATAGTATGGATGTACTACATACAGTTTGTTTAGCTATTCATCTGTTCAAAAACATTTGGGTTGCTTCCAGTTTTTGCCTATTATGAATAAAGCCACTACAAATACTTATATACAAGTTTTCATTTTTCTGGGATTAAGTTAAGGAATACAATTGCTGGTTTGTATGGTAGATACATCGTTCATGTGTATGTGTATGTGTATATATATATATATATTTATTTATTTAAAAGAAACCGCCAAACTGTTTTCCAGAGTAGCAGTACCATTTCACACTCCCACTAATGCATCAATAATCCAGTTTCTTTGCCTCTTCACTAGCATTTGGTGTTACTTTTTCATTTTTAGCCATTTTGATGGGTATGTAGTAATAGTGACACCTCATTTGTGTGTGTGTGTTTTTCCATTTCCTCAATAGCTAGTATTGGACACATTTTCATGCTAGAGACCCCATGTAGCCTGCCCTGAAAACTGACACCTGTGTCAGGACTTGTAAAACAGGCTATGGTCGGTGATTACTGTGTTCTTGGGAACTGTAGCCTGCAGTCTTGTAGTACCTGAGCCAATACCGGTGCTGAAACAAAGACGGTATCCATCACTGGCCACGTACCCAACCACGAGTTTCCTACTGCCAGAGGCAACTGAGGCATAGCTGTAAGCATCCTGCTGAGACCTGGTTTTTCTCCCTTTGACCATTTCCCAGGAGGAAGGGCCATCAATTTCCTAGACTTTCTGTTCCCACAACAACCACCCCTAACCAGAAGGCATTGCTGTTTCACCTACATCCTGAACTCTGGAGCTGACCAGCAGGGTGATCCAGCCTCCCTGCTGAGTCACCCTGCTGGTCAGCTCCAGACTTCAGGAGTAAACATGCCCTTAAAAATCTCCCTACCCCTCTTCTTGTTGCTATTGTTCGCTAGGGCTCAGCCCCGCCTGCTTGTACATCCTTCAATTAAGGCTTTGAACTGGTGCACCTGGCTCCTCCCTGCTTCCGGCCACAAACCTAACACCAGACGTACATCCTTTTAAGGAAATGTCTGTTCATGTCTTTGGCAAACTTTTGAAAGTTCACACACATCTCTGTACCAATTCTCCACCAAGGTTGGGATCTAGCTCACAAACTTCAGTTAGCTCGAATTCTTAGGGCTGACTCGCTGACTCCGCATCCGTAGAAACTCGCCCCGCGATGACAGGCGGCTCCGCGTTTTTGACAGAAAGCAAGCCATCTCAGATGCAGGGCCGCGGGGCGTGGAACAGCCACGAGTTTTTGACTTGCAGCCCGGGAGGTTCAGTGACCCAGAGTTAAGTCTTCGCTAGGCCCTCGGAAAGTGGGGGGAAGGAGCACTTACGTGTTGGTGGGCCCCACGTAGCCCGCAGTGCCAGGGAACCCTGCCTCCCAACCTTGTAACCAAGAAGGTGGTGCTATCTAGAACCATCAGCGCGCTGCCTCCCGACCAAAAGCGGAAAACCCACCCCTGGGCCCACGTGCTCGGTGGGAGGGGCTTCTAGGGAGGGGGTGGGCCTTTCCCCGATGGGCGTGGCCGCCCCGCCCCCGCGCGGGTGCGCGGCAGCCAGACGTCTCCAGGTGGGGGCGGGGCGGAAAACAAGCGGCGGCTCCGGCCACTGGCCCCGTTGCCAGGCGACGGGGGAGGAGGCGGGCCCCCCAGGAGAAAGAGCGGGCCCACCTCGGCAACGGGAACAGGGGCGCGTCCCGGTGGCGCAGTCGCCCGGGCTCCCTCTCGGGCCGGCGCGCCCCGGTCGGCGCCTCGCTCTGCCCCCGCCTCCAGCCGAGCTGCGCACGCGTCGCGCGAGCTGCCGTCTCCTCCCTCGGTCCGCGGGGCTGGAGGCGGGGCTGCGCGTCCCGCACGGGTTACGCTGGTGTCGGAGCCGCCCGGGGGTGGGTGAACCCAGCCCGTGTCTGGGGAGAGGTCCGGGGAGGCCCGCACGCGAAGAAGGAGCGCGGGGTAGCCGGCCTCCGAGTCCGTCGCGGCGGAGGAAAATGGTGTTCGAGTCGGTGGTCGTGGATGTGTTGAACCGGTTCTTGGGGGACTATGTGGTGAACCTGGACACGTCCCAGCTCAGTCTGGGCATCTGGGGAGGTAACCGGAGTGCGCCGACCCTCTCTCTCGCCTCCCTCACGACCCTGTTCTGCTGGAGCCGGGCCCTACCACCTTGGGGCTTCGGGTCCCTGGCTTGCCCGGCGTCGACACCTGTCACTGCCTTCCTCGGGGTCAAATTACGTCAAGCGGGAGGCAGTTCCGGGCCTCCACCCGCGAGTTGTTGATTTTTTATTTGGAGGGGATGGGGTCGTGGGTGCTGGATGAAAAGGTCTCATTTTCCCGAGCCGGGCGGCTGAGGGTGCCGTAGGGGACTCGAAGGCTCTAGAGTTCAAATTCCTGCCCTCGAGGTCCGGCTCCAGCTGGGTTGGGCGGGGGGTGCCAACCAGACGCCCCTCGGCTCGGTTTGACCCCTTTGGTTTATGACGGAGAGCCCACGGAGTGCCCCACGCTGCCTTGCACGTGAAGGCAAGACGCTGTCACCAAAAACGCCTTCTCCCACCCTTCCTGCCCCAGCTTCCGTGTGCGGTCACCCCGTGGTGTTTCTCGCGCCACCCGGACTCCCGCTTGCTCGCTTGCATTCCGCTGATAACAAAAAGCGAAACTCCTGTGTATAATGAACGCCAACGATTGGTTGTGTATTTTCAGTTCACACCTTGACCCAGGAACGCGTAACGCTTAAAAGGGTTTGGGGTTTTGTGGGTTAAGAGTGAATGCCTGAATTTTTAGAGAAACAAGGTGCAGGTGTGCAACATAGACACCTGCAAAAGACAGGGATGAGCCTGCACTTCACATTGCCTGGATAGTTGACGAACCGGAGCTTTACTTTGTATCTGTTTTATTCTAGTGCTCTTCTTAGCAGCCTCCTTTTTAGTGCTAACTTTTCTTTTGTATTATACCGTTTAATTTAGATACCCGTTAGAAATTAGATTCCTTTCCTTTGTGAAATGAGTCTCCCAGGCCAAATTAAGTTTGGGTTAATTTGTGTGTGCGTATATGTGTGTGTGTGTGTGTGTGTGTGTGTGTGTGTGTGTGTGTATAATAATTTTTAAAAAATAACTTATTGTTGAATATGCACATACTTTCAGGCTTCTTCTAAAATATTTGTTTTTCTTGATTTTTGTCTTTTATGACATAGGTAATTTAGTATGATAAAGATGACTAAGAAGACCTCGTGTTATTAATGTTGGTACCTAGAACTGTAATAGAGAGTGGGACTACAAGAACTAAGGGCATAAGTGTTAGGTCAGCATCTCTGACTTGTACCAGAAACTTGCATATTGTTTAATTGGTGCTGCTTGTCATTTGCAAAGTTAAAACAAAACATGCCTCCACCTGCCTCAGAAGGAAGCCTTGAAACTATTTTATGGTGTACTTTGGTTTCTATTGGAAGTTTGCTTATCTACTAGGTGGAGGTTTGTGTGGAGTGTGATTTATCTCAGGGTTTGTTTATTTAAAATTCACTTTTGTAGTAATACAGTTTAGTCTGTCTTGACAAATGCAAAGAGGAATGTAGGCACCATGAGTCATGATGCAGAAGAGGTCCAACAAGACCCCTAACCGCTGCTACCCCTTTGTAATTCATCCCACCCAGGCCCTACCCCTCCTCTTGGGAACCACTTGTCTGTTTCCACCTCTGCAGTTTTGCCTTTTCTAGAATGCCATGTAAATAGAATTATATGATATGTAGCTTTTGGAGTTTGACTTCTTTTACTTGTTTCACACCTTTCACTTCTATAAAATGAATTTGAGAGTCACCCATGTGTTGCATGCATCAGAATTTCATTCTTATATTTTTTAGTAGTATTTCTGTTGTATGGTTGTACTATAAATGTTTATCTGTTCAGGGATTGAAGGACATTTCAGTTTTTTGGCAGTTATAAAGAAGTGCTATAAACATTTATATACTGGTTTTTGTGTGAACATAAATTTTTATTTCGTTGTGTGAATACATAAGTATGGGATTTGGAGGTCATATAGTAAGTGGATATTTAATTATATGAAATGATACGACTGCTTTTTAAAGTGGCTGTACTGGTTTGCAGTCCCCATTGCATAACTGCTAAGTTGCTCTGCACCCTCATTAGCACTTAGTGTTGTCACTTAAAAAACTTTGTTTGGCCATTCTAATACAGTGATAAAACAATATGGTTTTAATTTTAACTTCCTTAGTAATTAAAGATGTTGAGCTCCTTGTAATTCTTTGCTCTTTGTGTATTTCTGTTGGTGTGTCTCATCAAATCTTTTGCTTGTTTTTTTTCTATTGATATTTAATTCACATATTAAATTTACCCTTTTAAAATGCAAAGTATCTTTTAGTAGAGTCACAACTATATTGTGCAACTATCAGCACTATCTAATTCTAGAACATCTTCAACTCCCAGATAGACATCATACCCATTAACAGTCAATACAAATTCTCTCTTAATCTACCTGACCCTACTTTCTGCAACCACTGATCTACCTTGTTTCTACGGACTTGGATATTTCATTTAAATGAAATCATGCAGTATACATGGCCTTTCATTTCTGGTTTCTTTTACTTAACATATTTTCAAGGTTTTACCCATGTTGTAGTATCTATCAACATTCATTCCTTTTTATGACTGAATAATATTCCATTGTATGACAGCATCACATTTTGTTTATCTTTTATTCAATTGATGGACTGTTATTTCTACTTTTTGACTTTTGTGAGTAATGTTGTGAACATTTATGTACAAACTTGTGGACATGTTTCAAATTATCTTGGGTATAAACCTCAAAATGTAATTACAGAGTCATAGGATTTTTTAAGGAACTGCCAAACTTTTTTCCAAAGTGTTTTTCTTTCTCTCTCTCTCTCTCTCTCTCTCTCTCTCGCTCTCTCTCTCTCTCTTTTTTTTTTTTTTTTTGGTGAAAAGGAAATGTATTTTGTTTATTTGAAGGGTATACAAATTTATATTAAAGGTACAATTATGCCATTAAATCCCACTCCCTTTCAAAACACCCCAAATATACAGTCCTGCCCAATTAGGCTAACTTTAAAACAGACAAGCCGAAGATACTGTCTCTCAAAAACACAACAGTTCACAGCTTAGCATTCCAGTTATAAATTCAAAGTTCCTAGCAGCTGCTATACCCAATTAGGGGAGGATCTTGTACACAAAGTGTTTTCTTATTGTCCCAATATTGAGTTCTTTAGGTATTATGAATGTAAGTCTTTTGTCAGATATATGATTTGAAAATGTTTTCTACTCTTTTCCAAGTTTGTCTTTGCAAAGCAAAAGTTTTAAATTTTGATCAACTCAGTTGATTAAAATTTTTTGTGTACTTTCGATGTTATGTCTACAAAACCTTTGCCTAGCCCAAAGTCACAAAGATTTACACCTAGAAATTTATAATTTAATATTTTACATTAGATTTCTGACCTATTTTTGTACAAGGTGTGGTGTAGTTGAAGGTTGAGATTCTTTTGCACATGGATACAGATGTCCAATTGTTCTAGCATCATTTACTGAAAAATATCCTTTCTCCATTGAGTGTTTTTGCACTTTTGTAAATATCAGTAGACTTTATATTGGGTTGGTTTATTTTTGAATTACAACCTCTTTCAATGGTCTGTGTGTCTATCTTTTTACCAATACCATGTTTTTCTTGATAACTAGTTGTATAGGAAGTCTTGAAATCAGATAGTTTGATCCCTCTTTTGTTGTTTATCAAATTTTAAATTAACACGTCAGTATTTTATGTGTAGAAGTTGGTAATATTTTGATAAATGAAAATTTAATAGCTGGAAATTTAAAAAGTATTTTCAGAATTTAGAAAGTAATATTTTAGAAACTTAGAATTAAAAAAACATTATTTGAAAATTTCAATAATAGAAATTATAAATAGATGCTGCCTAGGAAAAATGTTAAGAATACAGACTTAATATTTTATATTCTAACGTCAGAAAGACCAGTTGTAACAGGACTTTTTTTTTTTTTGGGGGGGGGGGCAGTCATCAGTTTTAATGGGCCTGTTTTACCCACTGCCAGGAATGACTCTTAATAACAGAGTTTGGTGAAAAGGAAAGGTATTTTGTTTATTTGCAAAGTATACAAATTTATATCAAAGGTGCAATTATGCTGTCAAATCCCACTCCCTTTAAAAACACCCAAAATATGCAGTCCTGCCTTAGGCTAGCTTTTAAATAGTCGAGCATGTGGTACTAGTTTTCAGAAACACAGCAACTCACAACTTATCATTCCACTTATAAATTCAAAGTTCTCCGATAGCTGTTACACCCCAGTTTGGGGAGGGTCTTGCACACACTCCCCAACTCTTACACCACATGTAATACATGTAATTCCCTGTCTCTGGGCAAGTTGCATGTCTCCCTTTCCCCCTTTTGTGTCATTCCCCCCCAACCCCCCTTTCTCAAACCAGGTGAGTTCTCTGGCCAAGTGTCTCATCTGCAGGGGGGGAGAGAGAGAGAGAGAGAGAGAGAGAGAGAGAGAGAGAGAGAGAGAGAGAGAGAGAGAGAGGAGAGAAGGAGAAAGAAAGATTGAGGTTGAGGGATTTTTGACTTCCACCCATTCTGTAACACTATTAGTTTTAAATTTATGCTTTTGGGAGACTTTTGTGTAATAATCCAGCAAATTTCACTGTTAACATTAATGGTATTAATTAGTATTCAGGAGTCACATGGAAGGCCTGCAAACTTATTGTGGGTAGTACTCTGAAAATTTGTTGCTGAGATAGTTTTTTTGAAGTTAGAATCATTGTTCCTTAGAAACATTGTTACATTAGAGTGAAAAGTTTTCAAAAACCCCTTTAATTATAATGTAGCAGAACAGCGCTACTATACTAAATCCTTTAGTAGCATAAGTAGATTAAGTGCTAGAAAGTGTTAATTTTGTGGGAGGGGAAAGACAAATTGAGCTTTATTTAAACTTGACACATTTTGCTGTTGGTAAAGTATACTTTTTCTACACTACCATTTACAAATTTCTACTCATGTATCAACTACTTAGGGAGATGGTAGTGCTTCATAGACTCATAAGAGATTCATCTTCCAAGTTTTTTTTTTTTTAAAGATTTTATTCATTATTTTTAGAGGAAAGGGCAAGGAGGGAGGAAGAAGGGGAGAGAAACATCAATGTATGGTTGCCTTTCACCTGCCTCCAACTACAGAGCTTGATGGAGACCTGACTTGCAGCCTCCTTATGTGTGCCCTGGCTGGGAATTGAACCAACGACCTTTAAGGTTCACAGGCCAGCACCTTATCCACTGTGTCCCCAGCCAGGGCCTATAATAGAGTCTTACATTCAGTGGCCACTTACTTCATACCCACAATGTACCAGCATCTATGATGGAAGATCGGGATTTACTCAGGGCACAATTCCTGATTTTAAGGCCTTATCCTTATATAGAAATATACTGTGAAATCACACAAATGTTCGTTAAAGTCTAGTCGTAATTAGCAATTCTAATTTTAAAAATATTTTTGTTTTATGTTCTAAGGTAATTTCATAGAACTTTAGAGCTGAAAGGGAACATTTTGTTACAAAAAGTGTTCTAACATACATCAATGTTAAAAGATTTTACAGCCCATAACTATATACCTACAACGTGAATTCTATTAATTATATATTAACAGCTTTACTTAGTTAAAATTGATATATAGCAAAATGTACATATTCTGAGTCTACAGTTTGATAAATCTTGACATATGTATGCACCTGGGAAACTTTGTGATCCAGATAACGAACATATCCATCACACCCAAAAGTTTCCTTGCACCCATCCCCAGAGGCATCCATTATTCTGGTTTTTCTGTTATACATATCTCTAGTCTTGGTTTGCTGAGAGTTTTTTTTCAAGATTGTTGGATTTTCTAAAATGACTTTTCTTCATCTATTGATATGGTCAGAAGAGTTTTCTTCTTCGGCAGTTGATACAGTGTATTAATTGATTTTTCAATGGCCTTCCCTTTCATTTCTGACAATTATCTCTTCTCTTTTTTTCCTTGGTTAACCTGGTTAGAGAGTTAGCTATTTTATTGATCTTTTTCAAATAACCAGTCTTTGGTTTCATTGCTTATTCCCTGTTGATATTCTGTATTGAATTTCATGAACTTGTGGTCTATTTATTATTTCTTTTCTTTGGTTTACTTAGAATTTAAGTTTTTCTTTCTAAAATCCTAAGGTGGAAGCTTTGATTATTGATTTCAGGGATCCTTTTCTAATACATGCTTTCAGTGATACAAATCTTCCCTTGAGCTTTGCTTTCGCTGCATATCACCACTTTTGATAAGCTGTATTTTTATTTGATTCAAAATATTGTAAATTACTTTTGAGATGTCTTCTTTAACTTATGTGTTATTTAAAGCTAGTGTTTAATCCTCACATATTTTAGGATTTTTTTCAGCTTTCTGCTATGGATTTGTAGTTCTAATTTCATTGTGGTCTGAAAGCAAACTTTGTATGACTTCTATTCCTTTAAATTGTAAGATATATTTTGTGGCCCAGAGTGTGGTCCATCTTGGTGAATGCTCCCTGTGAGCTTGAGAAGAATGTGTATTCTGCGGCTGTTGGGTAAAATGCTCTATATATTTCAATTAGATCTCTTTATTTTTAATTTGTGTGTTTATATTTAAAATAGGTTGTTTGTAGACACCTTATAGTTGTGTTTTTGTTTTCTTACCCATTCTGTCAAACCTTTCTTAATTGTTACATTGTTTCTTTAAAGTGATTATTGATATAGTTGAGTTAATGGATTTGTAGCCATCATATCTATAGTTCTTTTCTATTTGTTGAATGTCTTCATTTGTGTTTAAAAGTCTTCCCCTCATTGTCTTCCTTCTTCAGTTTTAACTGAGCATTTTGTATGATTTAATTATTTTCTTCTCTTAGCATATCAGTTATACGTTTTTAATTTTAAAAATGGTGCCCTAGAATTACAGTATACCTTCAATCTAATTCCACTTCAAAATAACACTACTGCTTCACAAATAGTGGAGGTTCCTTATAACGGAGTATTCTAATTCATTCCTCCTGCCCCTTATAAAGCTGCTAATCATACATTTCACTCACGTGTAAGCTGTACTCAGTGCACTGTTGCTATTGTTTTGAATAGTTTTTCATTAGATTATTCAGAATAGGAATAATAAAAGGTTGTATTTATTTCTGTTTATTCCTTTTCTCATGCTCTTGTATATCTGAATTTCTGACCTATATTATTATGTTTTTAATTGCTGAAAACTTTTAACACTTCTTGCAAGGGGGGGTATACTAGCAGCAGATGTCATCGGTTTTCATTTGAGGAAGTATTTCTCTTCTACTTGCCACCCTTTCCTATTTTAAAAAATGTGGAAAGATGCAACGTAAAGTTTGTCATCTTCGTGAACTGTTCTAAGTGTACACCTAATTCATTGGCATTAAGTATATTCACATTGTTGTGCAGCCATCACCGCCATCCATCTTTAGAGTTCTAGTTTGCAAAATTGAAATACTGTGCCCACGAAGCAGTAACTACCCATTTCCCTTTCCCTCAGCCCCTGACAATACCATTTTATTTTCTGCCTCTATGGATTTGACTATACTTCATATAAATGGTAAATAGTATCTGCCCTTTTGTGTCTGGCTTGTTTCATTTACTGTAATGTCTTCAAGGTTTATCATTGTGATTGCATTTGTCAGAACTTCATTTATTTTTAAGGCTGAATAATACTCCATTGTATGTATATACCACATGCGTTTCTCAGTCTATCTCTCAATGGACACATGGGCTGCTTTCATCTTTTGGCTTTTTTGAGTAATGCTGCTATAGGCATAAGTGTTCAAATATCTCCTTGAGTCCCTGCTTTCAAATAATTGGATATGTACCTACTGTGGAATTGCTAGGTTATATGGTAATTCTATTCTTATTTCTGTGGAACCACATAATAATTTCCATAGAGACTGCTTCATTTTACATTTCTATCAACAGTGCACAATTTCTCCACATCTTCAGAAACATTTGTTATTTTCTGTTACGTTGAAAGAAGCCAGCCTAATGAGTGTGAGGTGATATCTTATTTAGATTTGCATAGCAGTTAGTGATGTTGCACATACATTCCTATGCTTTTTGGCCATTTGTATATCTTCTTTGGATAAATGTCTATTCAAAAACTTTGGCTGTCCTTTCAGTGTTTCTTGTTCTTGCTGAGTTGAAGTTCTTTATATATTGAAGGAGTTCTTTATATATTCTGGATATATGAGTTGTGAATATTTCTCCCATTTCATGTGTTGCATTTGCATTGTTGATAGTGTCCTATGATACACAAGAATTTTTAATTTTGGTGAAGTCCAAATCATCTGTTTTTTGTTGTTATTTCCTGTGCTTTTGGTGTTATTTTCAAGAAATCATTGCCAAATCCAATGTCATGGAACTTTTTTACCTATGCTTTCCTTATGAGTTTATAGTTTTAAGGTCTGACATTTAAATATTTGACCCATTTTGATATTTTTTGGATATGTTATATGGCTTTCCATATTAGTGTAAAAGCTGACCTCAAACCATCCAACATTCAAGTCTGTGATGGGTGTGGGTCAATTTCATAGGACTTTTAGCAATTGGACAGTGGGTCAATTTCATAGGACTTTTAGCAATTTGAACTCACATAAAGTAATCTTGGCAGCACCTCTAGTCAGCAAGCCTTCCCATCCTTCCACACCTACGCTTCATATGTACTGTATTGAAAGATGACATCAAAAATTTCCGTGCTCCTCTGAGTTAGCCTAGCAGGCCCACCTCAGGGGAAGCTGCCTCTTGAACATTGCTTGGGAGAACTTTCAGCCATGCCACAGCTGAAAGTGAAAGTGGAAATGACACACTATGTTCTCTGGGAGTGGGACTTTGACCTCAGAATTGCATTACAGGGGCTACACGTCCCAGCACTGTAATTTAAAGAGAGCATGGGAGAGGTCTGGGGATGTTCAGGAAGGGGGAGGGTAGGGGCAGTAGATTATAGCACCCCAAGACGTACCTTTTCATGCCCAAAGTGGGTGAGTGGGAGGAATTTTTATGCCAATAGCTAGCTAGCTAGATAGATACACATATATACATAGTACATTTACACACACATGCATATCAGTACAAATATTTTTCCTTTTTCAAAACTACTGTTCTCCCATTTTTGTGGCCAATTGCAAACTCAAACAATATCCTAGGATGGGGAGGGGGAGGGAGGGGAGTAAAAAAGGGATGAATGTAAAACAACAATTAAATTAAATTTAAAAAAAAAGTTGACCTCATAGATTAAGTTTGGAAACATTCGGCTTGAAGAAAAAATGTTCAGTAGACTTCATAGTGAATCTTTCTTATCCGGGGCCTTTTGTTGTTCTCAGGAGGTCCTTGGTTACTGATGAAATCCCCATATTAATTATAGATTTGCTTAGATTATTGATATTGTGTATATTCATTAATTGTTAGAATTGTGTTTCTAGGATTGTATCCATATCATCTAGGTTATCCAATTTGTTGACATACAGTTGTTCATAGTATTCTCTTAAAAATCTTTTTTGCATTTGAAAATTGGTAGTATGGTCTTCTCTACTTTTGATGTTAGTTAGTTATTTGCTTCTTCTTTTCTAAGTTAGCCTTGCTAAAGATTTGTCCATTTTGATCTTTTTGAAGAAGCAACCTTTGATCTCATCGATTTTTCACTATTGATTTTTTCTCTTCTCTAGTTTGCTTAACTCTGATCTAAACCTTATTATTTTGGTCTTGGTAGTTTTGAGTTTAGTTACCCTTTTTCTGTTTCTTTAAGGTGCAGATTTAGATTGCTGATTTGGGGTATGCTTTTTAATGTAAACATTTATAGCTCTTGGGTTTTACCCAGCTTCTGCTGCATCCTATAAATTTTGGTGTGTTGTGTTTTTGTTTTATTTTTCTTGTTTTATAATTTTTCTTATGATTTCTTCTTTGTGTAAAAGTATGTCAAAATTTTTTTGATGTTTCCATGTTCCTTCTGCTACTTATTTCTAGATTCAGTCCATTATCAGAAAAGATATCTTATATGATTTTAATGTCTTGAAATTTATTCAGATTTATTTTGTTGCCTAACATGTGACCTATCCTAGAGAATGTTCCATGTACACTTGAGAAACTTGTGTATTCTGCTGTTGTTTGGTAGAATGTTTTGTATATGCTTCTTAAGTTTAATTAGCCTATTTCCTTGTTAGTATTCTGCCTGGATTGTCTATCCATTATTAAAGTCATGTTGAAACCTCCTATTTATTATTGTAGAGCTATCTATTTCTTTTTTAATTTTGTCAAAGTTTGCATCATACATTTTTGAGCTATGGTATGTTTGGTGAATATACATATCTTTACAATGATTTTTAAAAATGAATCTAACCTTTTACTATATAATTTTTGTTGTTGTAATGACTTTGACTCATAGTCTATTTTGTCTAATAGTGTAGCTATGTCTGCTACCTGCAGAGGCACCTGCATTTTTATATGCCTTTGGTGATTGCAACACCATGGATCCAAACACATGTGGTTTGGACTCATACACTGCACAAAAGAATACAATGTTAACTCACTGCTTTATTTTTTTCCATTTCATTTTATCTTGAAAACCCTGTGATGAGACAGTTCAAAATGAAGTATCAGATAATGGTGAAAGATAAGTGTCTCGGGTCAGAAAGCACTCAAATGGTTACTGGGGAAGAGCAGAGAACAAGTACAAATAGCATTGTTGTTAATGACATTGTCAGACCAAAGCTAGAAGAAGATCCAGTAGCTGATACATGCTCAGAGGCAAAAGGAAATTACAGTGCTTCACAATACATGCCACTAGAAATGGAAGGTAACAAGCATGAACCAAGGTAAACTGGAAATTGTAAAGCAAGAACTGAAACATCTACATCTTGCAGTGTTTGGTGTTAGTGAACTCAAATAGACTTGAATGCAACATTTACAGTCAAGCAACTACCAAGTGTTTTATTCTGGAAATGACAAACTCGGAAGAAAGGAAGTGGCTTCACTGAGGTGAGATGTAGTATAGGCAGTTAGGGGCCACAGTGCACTGTCTGACTGCGTGACATTGATGAGACTTCCAGGGAAACCAATTAACATAACCATCACTCAACTCAATGCTCCCAACTACAGATGCTGAGGAAGATAGAATTGAAAGCTCATGCAAATATGAAGAATTTTATTACACTTCAAAACAAACATGTTGACAGTTATAGGTGATTAGATTGGAACGCAAAAGTCAGAAATTTGAGATCAGAAATAAAGCAGAAAATGGGCTCGTGGATTTCTGTGAAGCCAGCAACCTGTGCACTGCAGACACATGCTTCAGACAGCTGAACAGAAGACAGTATAGATGGACATCACCAGGTGGTTGATATAAAAATCAAACAGACTGTGTAATTGGAAGCAGGAGGTGGAGTGGCTGTTTTCTCTCTGTAACAAGAACAGAACCCAATTATGAAACTGACCACCAACAGTTAATATCAAACATTAGGATAAAGCTGAAGAAGAGACCTGGCTGATGGCACAGTAGATAAGGTGCCAGCCTGCGAACCCAAAGGTCACTGGTTCAATTCCCCAGCCAGGGCACATAACCAGGTTGCCAAGCCAGGTCTCTAGCCAGGTCTATAGCTGGAGGCAGGTGAAAGGCAACTATACATTGATGTCTCCCTCCCTCCCTGCCTCTCTCCCTTCTTCTCTCTCTAAAAATAATAAATAAAATCTTAAAAAAAAAAAAGCTGAAAAGAGCACTAAAAAAATTCTAGTGTCAAAATAAAATGTAAATAACATTCCTGATGGATTGATTTGATGTTTGCATAAAAAGAGACTGTTAAACTTGATTGTGAACCAGAACAACTGTGGACTGAAGCTAGAAATATTAAGGAAGAATGAGAAAAAACAATGCTGGAAAGAAAAATCAAAATGGATAAAGGAAGAAACACTAAAAATGGTTAAAAACAGGCAAGAGGTGACAGTAAAGAAAGATGACAAAAGCAGGGTGAGAACTCTGAACACAGTTTTTTAACCACTATCACGCTACAATAATTAATGTAAGGAGATAGAAGAGAACAATAAAAGCGGGGGGAGATCTTTATCAGAAGATTTAAGAAATAAAAGGAAATTAAACCTACACTAAGAAGGCCAAACAACTGCCAAGGAAGTACATTATCTGAACAGGAGAAAATCAAGGGAAGGTAGAAAAAGTATAATGAAAAATCTGTACAGAAAAGACAAATATATGACAGATAACTTTGAAGTAGATTCTTAAGCGGAAGAACCTGTAATTCTAGAGAGAGAGGTAATCTCTGCCCTGAAAGTATTAGGAAAAAACTAATTACTAGGGTTAGATAGGATTCTGATAGAAAATTTTCAAGCTGGAGAGACTGAATTTGTTAAAATTCTAACAAGAATGTGTCAGCAAATACGGAAAACAAAACAATGGCCTACAGACTGCAGTCAATATACATCCCAATTTTTAAGAAAGGAGTTGCCAAGGAGTGTAGTAACTACAGGACCATGACCTTAATTTCCCATGCAAGTACAGTAATGCTCAGTGTGAAACAAGAAATGCCAGATGTTCATGCTGGATTCAGTAAAGGAAGAGGTCCACCTGATGTCTTATTGTGAACATTCATGGGATATTGGTATGCTTCAAAGAGCTTCAGAAGGTTAGTCTGTTTTATAGACTACAGTGAACCCTTTGGCTGGATCATGAAAAGCTGTGAGTAACTCTGAAAGAAGTGGTTGTGCCTCAGCACTTGATTGTTCTGATGCATAATATAGCATGTGTTGTGGCAAAAACAGAATGTGGAGACATAGACCAGTTTCCTATAGGCAAAGGTGTCAGATGAGTGTGCATTTTATCTTCTTGGTTTTAAAATCTGTACCAGGATGGATGTAATACAACAACAATAAAATTAAAAATAAAATAAAATAAAATAAAATCTGTACCAGAACATAGCGTATGAACACTGGGCTAGACTCAGAGGAAGGAGGAGTGAAAATTGGTAGAGACATATCAATAACTTAAGATAGGCAGATCAGCCTACTGACTGAAGAAGCAATGGTTTTGTAATGAATTCTGATGAAAGCGAAAAGAGAAAGTGTCCAAGTAGAACTGCATTTGAACATCAAGATGACAAAAAGGAGGACTACAGAAAAATATGCAACTTTAACATAGACTTTAAAGATCTTGGTATTATTACAGATTTTGCTTATCTTGGTTCAGTTATCAATTCAAATGGAGACAGTAGCCAAGATTTAGAGAAGGCTGAAACTTGGAAGGGCAGCAAGTACAAAGAGAGGTCGTTAGAGACCACGGCTAAGATCATCTATACCCTTGTGTTCTCAGTTACTGTGTGTGGATGAGAAAGTTAGACATTAAAGAAGGCTCATAGCAGCGGGAGGTGGATTCATTTGAAATACGGTGTTTTACGGAGAGCTTTACAATACCCTGAACCACCAGGAAGATGAACAAAGGCATACTCAAGCACATTAAGCCTGAAATATTGCTAGAGGCAAAAATGGCAGGAACTGAAGCTGTTCTACTTTCCTATCATGAGAAGGCAGGGACCTTTGGAAAAGAGAATAATTCTGGGAAAATGGAAGGTAGCAGGACAGGAGGAAGACCGCATGTGAGATGGATTGACTCCACAGAGAAGCCATAGGCATGAGTCTTCAGGAGCTGAGCAGGGCTACTGTGGACATCACTCATTCATGTGGTTGCCAGGAGTTGGAGCTGACTCAATGGCTCGTGACACCTGGGCGCCGAGCACACACCTCTGCCCTCTTGGATATTTGCATGGGAATCTTTCCATTCTTTTACTTTCAACCTAGGTATGTTGTTAGAGCTAAAGTGAGTCTCTTGTAGATGGCTTATATTAGGATCTTATTTTATTAAAAAAATACAGTCTGCCCATCTTTGTCTTTTGGGAGATTTATTTACATTTACATTAATTACTGATAGAGAAAGACTTAGTATTGCCGTTTTGTTAATTACTTTCT
>PVIW01002061.1:203554-243316 GCA_004026585.1 Noctilio leporinus
TTTTTTTTTTTTTTTTTTTTTTTTTTTTTTTTTTTTTTTTTTTTTTTTTTTTTTTTTTTTGTAGTGACATGTTTTCATTCCCATATGTCCTCTTGAACATATTTCTGTAGGGACTATTTTTGTGGACCTATAGGGAGGACATATTTTAATTTGATAACAACGTACTTTAAACTGATACCAACTTAACTTTAATCCATTACTAATTTTAGTTTTTTAGAGCTTGCCTCCCCAACTTTGTTATTGACAAAGCAAATGACATTTTTATATATTATGTACTATTAACATAGACTTACATTTTTTATTCCTTTGTCTTATAAATCCTGTAAAAGAACAAAAAATGGAGTTACGAAGTAAGATTACAATAATACTGCTTTTTATACTTGTCCATGTATTTACCTTTACTATAGAATATATATGTATATATTCTGTATATTTATATGGTTGTAAGTTGCTGCATAGCATTTTTTCAATTTGGACTCCCTTTAAAATTTCTTATAAGGCAGACCTACTGGTAATATGCTCCCTCAGCTTTTGTTGATCTGATAATATCTTAATTTTTTCTCATTTTTGAAATAGATTTGTTTTGCTGGATATAATGGTCTCAGTAGACTTTTTTTTTTTTTTTTTAAATCTTTCAGCATTGTAAGTATATCATCTCTTCTTTCTGGCTTATAAGATTTCTTAGAGAAATCTGATAATCTTATGAGGAGGCTGTGTTTATGTCAGTTTTTTCCTTGCTGCCTTTAATTTTTCTTTGTCTCTGATTTTCAGATTTCTTGGATCCATGCCTTTCCTCATATTCGAGAGTTTTGGTCATTATTGCTTCAAATAAGTTCTCTTACCCTTTCTTTTTCCTACTTTTGGACTTACATAATGTATTACATTTGACAATGTCCCATGAGTCCCTTAGGCTCTGTTTAATTTCCTTCATTTAAAATTTTTGATCCTCTGTGCTTTTAAATAATTTATTTTGAGGCTTGCTGATTCTTTCTTTTAATCTGTTTTGAGGCAGCTTTTGACTTTCTCTAGTGAATTGTTCAATTATTCCTTGTACTTCTCTTGGGGTGTGTGTGTTTGTATTTTCAATCAAAATATATTATTTTTTTGTTGATCTAACTTACATATAATGTGTAAGTTTAAAGGGGGAAACGTTGATTTGATACATTTCTTTACAGAATTGGGCAAAAGGACATTTACAGTTGCGAGTATGCAAAACATGGAGTTTATTGTTGTATTATTATTCATTATTGTATTATGTTCCATATCCTCTTTTGCTTCTCCATGTATTGTATTATGAATACTACTTTAGCTAACACCTTTGCCATGCTACGTAATTATCATTTCCTTTTCATAGTAAGAACATTTAAGGTGTAGTCTCTTAGCAATTTTGAACTATACTGTATAACACAGTATTGTTGACTATAATTACTATGATGGCATTCGACCTCTAGAACTTATTCCTTTCTTAGTTGCAAGTTTGTACACTTTAACAGCATTTCCCCAATTCCCCCACATCCCAGCCCCTGGTAACAACCTTTCCATTCTCTTTTTCTTTTTTAAGATTTTATTATTTTTCAGAGAGAGGGGGAAGGGAGACAGGTAGAGAGGGAGAGGAATATTGATGTATGGTTGCCTCTCACCTGCCTCCAGCTACAGACCTGGCTGGAGACCTGGCTTGCAACCTGGTTGGTTATGTTGCCCTGGCTGGGGAATCAAACCAGTGAGCTTTGGGTTTGTAGCCCGGCGCCTTATCCTCTGTGCCACCAGCTAGGGCTTCTCTTTTTCTGAGTTTGGCTTTTTTATATCCCACATTAATAATGTTTGTTTATGTTTGGCTTGTCTTACTAAACATAATGCCCTCTACTGTTCATTGATGTTACAGCAAATGGCAGGATTTTTTTTTCTCTCATGGCTGAATCTTTCATGTACTTTTGAGTGTGTGTGCATGTATCACATCTTTATCCATTCTTTGTTGATGTACACACTTAGGTTGCTAACACATCTTGGCTATTGTGAATAATGGTGTAATAAACATGGGAGTGCAACTATCTTTGCAATATCCCATTTTTGTTTCCTAGAACTGGGATTTATGGATCATAGTCAAGGTTTTCTTAGTCTTTGGTTTTCTTCGGTTTGATTATGATATGCCTAAGTGTAGATTTTATTTTTCATTTTTATGTTTTTCTGAGCTTCCTGGAGCTATGGTTTGATCTCGTAATCATTAATTTTGGAAATTTTTCAGTCATTATTCAATTTTTTTCCTTTTATTTTTCCTGGCATTTCCATTATGTATATGTTACAACTATTATATTTGTCCTACAGTTTCTTGGACATTCTGTTTCAGTTTGGGAAGTTTATGTTTATACAGCTTGCTTATTTTGGATTAAAGAATTTCTTTCCAGTTTGTTGATTACAAGTATACTGAAATACAGTTCATTTTTATATCTTTTTCTTATGTCATGCTGCCTTGCTAGATTCATGTTATTAGTGTAATTCTGATTAAAATGTAAAAACTGGAGCTACAACTACAGTTGTAGAGGGTCATAACTTATAATAAATGATGTTTGGTCAAACATATAATCTTAAATAAGTTGAAGAATAAGGTGAGCTAGTAAGATTACAGTTGGAATCTGTTTTCTGTTATGTATTTAGTTGGCCAAAAAGTTCACTTAGTTTTTCTGTGAAATAGAAGACACATTTTTAATTTTCACCAATAACTTTATTGACTTGGTTTTTTGAGTATGTCAGCTCTCTCCTGCTATTGGCTTCTAGTGGGTAGAGGTCAGGGGTGTTGCTAAACATCTTCCAATGCATGAGACAGCCCCACAGCAAAGAAGTATTTGACCACAATGTCAATAGTACCAAGAAACTTTACAAATCACATTTGACATGTTATATCAGTCACAGTACCTTCTCTCTACACTGCACAAATCTTTATGTATTTCAGTTGAGTTTTTACCTTTCTTGAAATAAAGCATAATATGCTGAAAATGTTGCTTCTTGTCTTCCATCTTCAATATTAACACATTGTTGACTGGCAATTTTAGACAAAAACTAATGCAAGTGCAAACTTGAATTAGCTCATATAGCAAACTACATACACCTGTTCATTAGAATGGTTGCACAAAAATTCACCAGTTTTGATAAGCTTTTTTTAATTGCATGCTGATAGGACAACTGTCACAATACAATCCAACAAAATTGTTTTGAATGAAGTTAAAGACAAGTAAGCGTTACTGGAATCATTGTATGGAAAAAAACCAAACTTTTTGGCCAACACAATATCTTATTGTAATTATTTTTATTTAATACAACTTAAAAAATTATTCATTATTTTTAGAGAGAGGGGAAGGGAGGGAGGAAGAAAGGGAGAAGAACATCGATATCTGTTGCCTTTCACCTCCGTCCGGCTATGGACCTGGCTGGAGACCTGGTTTGCAACATGGTTATGTGCCTGACTGGGAATCAAACCAGCGACCTTTGGGTCCGCAGGCTGGTGCTCAGTCCACTGAACTATCTTAATACATTTTAGGAATTAAGTATACCTAACTTCTAAAATAAAAAATATTTCAATTTTGCTTTTTTCAATAATCCTTTTTAGGAGCTGTGGCCCTGAAGAACCTTGAAATTAAAGAAAATGCCCTGGTATGTTTTAACTATAAGAAATGTTAGTGCATTTATATAGACCTTCTTTTGATTTACTTTGTCATCTTAAATCATTTAAGTTAGAGAAAATTTTTTGAAAAAAAGTTTTGTAACGTGAGTTTTGCAAAATGGATTCTTTATCTTTTTTTCTTTTTTTTTTTCCTTTTTTTTAAAAGATTTTATTTCATTATTTTTAGAAAGAGGGGACGGGAGAGAGGCAGAGAGGGAGAGAGACATCAATGTATGGTTGCTTTTCACCTGCCTCCAGCCACAGACCTGACTGGAGACCTGGTTTGCAACCTTGTTATGTGCCCTGGCTGGGGAATCGAACCTGCAACCTTTGGGTTCAGAGGCCGGCACCTTATCCACTGTGCTACCAGCGAGGGCCAGATTCTTTATCTTCTTAAACTCATAGACAGTGTAATATTAAATCTCCATTTCAAAATACTTTAATATTTCCATATGGTTTTATTTTGTTTAACTCTTATAGTATAATTTGATACAATGTTTTATTAGTTTCTGTGTTTTTTACCATTTTTCTCCCATCTTCAATTTCTTATACCATTTTAACCAGTTTTTACTATTGAATTGAGTGGCATTAATTACATTAACAACCTTGTGCAACCATCACCAGTATCTTTTTCTAAAACTTTTTCTTTTTGATATATTTTATTGATTACACTGTTAAAGTTGTCCCAGTTTCTTTCCCTTTGCTCCCCTCTTTCCAGTTATCCTGTTACCTTCTAGCAATCCTATCCCCCATATGTCATGTCCATGGGTCATGCATGTAAATTCTTCAGTTTCAGCTTTTCCTGACTATTCTTAAAAGTGCCCCCACCCCTCTATTTTGATGCCTACCAGTTATGCTGCTTAATCCCTGCACCATTTCCTCCTTCCTCTCCTTTCACCCTCTCAGCTGGTAACCCTCTAAATGATCCCCATGCCTATGATTCTGTCCCTCTTCTGGTTATTTGCTTAGTTTGTTTTTCTTTTTTCTTTTTAACCTTTTCATTATGGTGAAGGGAACCCTGTAATCATATAAAAATTAACTTTACATTCTTCCCTGTGGACTCTGGTATCCTCTAATCTATTTTCTGTTTCTATTCATTTGACTATTCTAGGTACCTCATATAAGTAGAATAATGCGATTTTTTCATTTTCTGTCTGGCTTGTTTTACTTAGTGTAATTCGTTTAAGGGCCACCCATGTTGTAGCATATATCTGACCATCTTTCCTTTTTATGGCTGAATTCTACTGTATGTATTTACCACATTTTATCTATTCTCTTGATGGGCGCTTGGATTATTTCTGTCTTTTGACTCTTAATGGAAAAAGCTTCCATGAACATTGGCATATACATGTCTGTTCAGGTCCCTGCTTTTCATTCTTTCGAGTAAATACCTAGGAGTTGAATTGCTGGATTATGTGGTAAATTTATGTTTAGCCTTCTCAGGAATTACCAAACTGTTTTCTGTAGCAGTTGAAGCATTTAATATTCTCACTAGCAATGCATGAGTGTTTCAGTTTCTTTACATCCTTGACAACATTTATTTTCTGTTTTTTTTTTTTAATGGGTGTCACATTTTGGTTTTTCTTAGCATTTCTCTCATGAGTAGTAAGGTTGAACATATTTTCATGTGTTTATTAGCCACGTCTGTTTGTTCTTTAGGGAAATGACTATTGAAAACTGTTATTATTTTAATTATCTTTTTGATCAAATTACATGGTTCTTTAGATATTCTGGATATTTACCCTTACCAAATATATGATTTGGAAATTTCTCCCTTATTCTGTGGGTTGCCTTATGTCACTGTTGATGGCTTTGATTCACAAAAATTTTTAATTTTCATGAAAATGAATTTTATGTTTTTTTTTTTCTTTTGTTGCCTTTGCCTTTGGTGTGATATACAAGAAGTCACTGCCAAATTTTACCTTATGTTTTCTTCAAAGGGTTATAGATTTAGTTCTTATGTTTAGATCTTTGGTCCATTTTGAGTAAATTTTTGTATATTGCATTCTTTTGCAAGTGGGTATTCAGTTTTCCCAGAACCATTTTTATTGGAAAGGTTGCCCATTACCCCCCTGAATTTGGAGAATTTTTTGGATGATATTTTTGGAAAATGAAGTTTTAATCTCTTTACAAGTAAGTATTTACTGACAGTGGAGTTTTTCCACTTTTTTTTCCTCCTTCCAAACAAGGTAAAAGTGGTAGTGATTCTGGTATGGGTAACTTAGGTGGTCAGTATTACTGTAGAGCCTTTTCCCTGTTTACTTTCAAAAGACGAGTCTTCTTGAATTTTATGGATTTAAATATGTTAAAAGTAAAGGAAAGGTATAAGTTAACTTAAACTCTTTAATTCTAGGAAGAAAAAAGTCATCTGTTTTGTTGAACTGTATATGTACTAATGTTTTATATTTGTATTTTTTGTAGAGTCAACTGGATGTACCATTTAAAATTAAAGTTGGCCATATAGGTAAGCTCTGTTTATTTGAATGTTCTTTTTCCTGGACATGCAACAGAATAGTAGTATGCTTATTATCTCTGTAATGTGGTATTTTTAATGTTTCTGAGCATTAATTGAAAATAATCATGTGTTGGAGTTAATTGGATGACCTAAAAATACCATGTGGTCCATATATCCTTTGTTTAACGCATATGAAATTTTATGTCTTACTTGGTGTTAAAAATCAGTTAATTGAGAGCCAAAGCCTTAATTGAGAGTATAACCCACTCACTTTCTTAGGTTTCGGACTAGTTATCATTCCCGTATTCTAATTGGCTGTGGATAGTGGTGTGAGGAGTAGAGTAGAGATCAGCCGGACCTGTCAGGAATGGAGTTTCTGCCCTGAAGTTTTCTAGGTTTCCATCAATGTTGTGTTAGTTCTTGTTCTGTATTATTTTCCCAGTGCTGATACTTTACATTTGAAGTGTGTTGCTTGAGAAAAAACTGATTGGAATATGATGTCTTAAAATGTTTAATAAGAACATTTGTTTGATTCCTTAAATTATGTTGGCTTAATGTTTCAACTTTATTGTTTGAATTACTGTTGAATTTGATTGCTTTAATTATTGTAATGATGATAGTGTCATTATTTGAGACTTTAAAGCATATATATACTTTGTTGTATAAACAGTTTGTGTAGGAGGATTTATATAATGTTAGTGCAACATAGATAGCAGTGGGGGGAACAAGGTATTTTAAAAGTTCATCTAATATCTGCATAATTGTCTGCACTTATGGTTGGTGCTAGATCATTTGCCCAAGAAAGTTTTCATCATCTTACATTGCTGAGAATCAAATTATCTCCTCCTGCCCAATTTAAAGACATTTTAGTGTAAATAAGAGGGGAAACCATGTCACCCATTACTTTTCCACCTAACGTTTATTTTTGCATATTTCTATGATTTTTTATGTGTACTTTTCAATTACTTAATCATGATATATGTACAATTCCATATTCTCAGTTAACATTTAATAAGATTTCTCATAATCCATGTTTATTTAATTTCATTTATTTTTTATGGTAGTGTTATAATTCAATTAATACATATTTGGACATTGTAGAGAAACCCTGTATTTTCAAAGGTACAAAAATATTACAGTAAACATTTTCATGTAGCTTTAAATTTTATAATTATAATCATCTTTCATTGTTTATAAACCTAACATCAATTCAAGAAAAGATAAATCTGATTTCATTTAGAGCTGGTCTCCTTTCCCTCTTTCTTTTTTCTTGCCTGATCATGTTTAACAATGATAATAAGGTAACTTTTGGTGTTAATTTAAGATAGTGGAAAGTGTAGTGCATTAAGTACCTAATACACAAGATAATTTTGAAACTCATTTAAGGTATTGTTTGCATACCTGTCACCCTTTAATATCATTTTTTCCTTCTGCTAGACAATAAGTTTTTTGAGAGAAGTGGATTTAATTTTTATTGTAGCCATAGAACTTACCATAATATCTAGCATATAATAGAAACATAATTTGTTGAATGAAAGAAATACATGTTTCCAAATGAGTGGTACAGTAGTAGAACCAATTTTACAGGAACATATTGTTTCCTTGCTATTGTATATTGTTAATCATGGTGACCTTTCAAAGTTTTCCTCATTAAGTATGCAGAATTCCACATTTACTGAATATAAATATTCATGCATACATATTTTAAACATAGTTGTCTTCATGTGGGAGATTTTGGGAATTATCTTCATTTATATTTTTATAAAGTTTCCAAATTTTCTATAAGAATTCTACATCTTATATTGAGATGAAAAGGTTTGGTTAAAAAAAAAAAAGATTTAGTGATGAAAATACTACATTATTAATTTTATATGTTTTCCTTTGATTATTTAATGCTATTTTGTCACTGTACTCTGTCCTTAAGTTCATTACTTTTTGGGATTATTAATGTATGTGTATATGTGTGCAGTCACTGTGCTCGATACACTTATAAATAAGCTGTCAAATCTATCCCACCTCATTTCATTTGGTTTGATTTTGTACTGTACAGAAATTTGAAATGGTCACTATCTTCTCTGATTTCAAAACAGAAAGTTATTCCTCTTAGAAATCTTGATAGTTTCTTTTTTGCTAGATTGACATTGTGTGAAGAAATCTCTGTTTTCTTTTTTTTATTTTATTTTTTATTTTTTTAAATTTTATTGTTGTTGTATTACATCCATCCCCTTTTTGCTCCCCTCTGTCCCCCTCCCAGTTTTCTTTTTTGTTTGTAAAAACTTGGGTTATGGAAAGAGATATGAGTAGATTTTTTCTTTTGCCAAATTACTATCCAATGTGATAACAGTGTATTTAATAATCTTTCCCTCTCTGAATTATGACAACTGCTTCTTAATTTAGAGACTCGTACTTTTTAGAGACTTTAAACATATTTAAAACTTTATTGTAAATTTTCTAGATATACAAAACTAGAATCTATAGCATAGATAGTTCCTTACATAGTATTTTTTTTATTCAAGAAGTTTATTTTTTGCTATTGGATTGTAAAATATTCATTTGAATAATTTTTAAATACTTCCCAGGATCCTCATTATTACTAGATATATTTGTACCTAATCTAATGTTGATAATCATACATTTGTATATTACTGTACATACATGCATACACTGCATAATGAAATTTTGTTCAACATCAGATGCATATACTATATGGTTCCGTGAGAATGTAACGGAGCGGAGAGTTCCTACTGCTAGTGATGTCATAGCTATTGCAACTCAGTGCATTACTCATGTGGTTGTGATGGTGCTGGTGTAAACAAACCCACTGCACTGCCGGTTAAAAGTATAGCACATACATTTATGTGTGGCATATAATACTTGATGAAGATAATAAATGACTTACTGTTTTATATATCTATTATACTTTATACTTTTGACTGTTATTTTAGAGTGTACTTTTCCTACTTAAAAAAGGTTGGTTGTGAATCAGTATGCCATGTAAGCCAGCAGTAGCCTCATTTTGTGCTTTACTCAGTCTCCATCTCCTGAGTGCATCACTTTCTCCTGTGCTTGACTGAATTTTGTGTTTTTTTTTAAAGATTTTATTTTATTATTTTTAAAAAGGGGAATAGAGGCGGAGGGAGAGAGACATCAATGTATGGTTGCTTTTCACCTGCCTCCAGCCACAGACCTGACTGGAGACCTGGCTTGCAACCTAGTTATGTTGCCCTGGCTGGGAATCGAACCTGCGATCTTTGGGTTCACAGGCCGGCACCTTATCCACTGTGCTACCAGCCAGGGCTGAATTTTGTGTTGTTTTATACAGTAACATCCTATATAGGTTTGTAACCCAGGAGCAAAGGCTATGCTATGTAGCCTAGGCGCATACTAGGCTAGGTAATCTAGGTTTGTGTAAGTATACTTTTATGAAGTTTGCACAATGGCAAAACCACCTAATGACGAATTCCTCAGAACACATCCCTGTTGCTAAGCTGTGCATGGCTGTAGGAAAGGGGATCTGCAAAATCCCAGAATTATCTTAGGAGGGCGTGCCCCTTTTAGAACAGGCTTTCCCCGCTAGGCGAGTGTTCTAGGAACCCATCTGTATCAGTGTACCAGCTGGCACTGTTGTGAGAGGCTGTGTTTGGCTTCAGTGAATTTTTTTGGAAGAATCTTTCAATGTGTTTGCCATTTCACGATGAGTGATTTATGAGCACGCGTGCCCACATTGAGCTGAGTGTTCAGCAGCTTTTGGCCGGAAAACTGCATGACCCCTGTGTCCACCTTCCCTATTCACTTGATCTTACTCCAAGCAACTCATTTTAGTTTCCCTGTATGAAAAAGTCCTCAAAAAGAAACGTTTTGCCAATGTGAAACAAAAAACAGAGACACTAAAAAGCATTAAAATGTACAAGTTCAAAAACTTGTGAGCAGTGGAAAAAAATGTCTCAATAGGTGTAGTGCATCAAATGGAGAGTACTTAGTAGGTGACTGAAGTTTAAACAAAAGTAAATACAGTTTTTTAATAAATATATTTTTGAGTATCCCCCTCTTATATGTGAAAAAGCACAAAGTATATTATCTAGTTTTTTAAAGTTTAAGGAAAATACTTCTTATAGTGATTTAGAGTAAGAATGAGATTTTAAATTATAACATCAAGGATTGTTGGTTAATAGAAGAAGAATATTAGTATGTTTGTGGTATAGATTGCCTATAAAGAAACTTATATTTAGGTTATCATTTAGTAGATTTTTCAACGATACTAAGGCAAATAATTTCAGATTTTCCCAACAAAGGCTATTGTTGTCGGTTGTGAAATAGGTTTGTAAAAAGTGAGTAAGGTTGTAATATCAAAGGCCACTTTATCTCTGCTAATGTCTGACAGAAAATAGACTGACAGTGGTGTTGGTTAAATGAATATTTTTTGTCTTTTTTTAATGTAGGTAATCTAAATCTTAAAATTCCATGGAAAAATCTTTATACTCAACCTGTTGTAGCTGTACTGGAGAACATTTATTTACTCATAGTGCCTTCTTCAAGTAAGTCAAATTTTAAACATAATTTAAATTACTCCTTTTTGTGAATGGAAAGTCTTTATATTTTGTTATTATGTTTGTTCAAATTACTTTTGGGGAAGGTTTTAAAAAGATTTTTATTATTCGATAAAGGGGAAGGAAGGGAGGAAGGGAGAGAAACATGTGTGAAAGAGAAACATGGATAGGCAGCCTCTGGCAGGCTGTCTGATGTGGGACAGAATTGCAACCCAGGCACGTACCCTCACAGGGATTTGAACCAGTGACCTTTGCTTTGTGGGACAACAGGCAAACAATGGAGTGCATGGTCAGGGCTACTTTTTTGGGAATTTTTTTTTTAATATTTAAATTTGATAATAGGTAATGAATTAAATTGGTTTTATGTTAAATTTTTGCAGACCTGGAACTAGTGATAATTTCCTAGTATATATTTTTTGGAATGAGTCTCTTTAAATGTAAGGTAATTAAGGTTCTTCTTTTTTTATGTTTCCTATAGTAATAAAATATGATCCTTTAAAAGAAGAAAAGCAACTCCTGGAAGCAAAGCAACAGGAACTAAAAAGAATAGAAGAAGCAAAACAAAAAGTAGCTGATCAAGGTAAAGAAAGCAAATAGGAATAGTAATAAGAAACGGAGGAAAAAACCTCAATATTGGTTACATTTGAATGTTATTTTTCTTTGGAAACTGAGATTACTTAACAAACATGAGAGAATCTTATTACATGTGTCATTTTAATGTAGTGTATTCTATCATGTTTATAGAAATTTTACCTTATAGAGATTTACCTTAGGGTAAATAGTATACCTAGCCTGTAAAAGGTTAAGGTTAGTTTTCAACTATGGGAATTAATTTAATCAATTTTGTTTTGTTTTCTTTCTAGCTTTACTCAAAAAAACTGAATTTATTGGGGTCACACTGGTTAATAAAATTTTATAGGTTTCAGGTCTATATTTTACTACGTTATCTGTATATTATAATGTGTGTTTTAACACCCCAAGTCCATCATCATTTATCCCCCTTTATCCTTTTGTACCTCTCCTACCCACCTTCCCTCTGGCAATCACCATGCTGTTGTCTGTGCCCATGAGTCTTTTTTTGTTTTCTTTGCTTAGCTTGCTTTTTCTTTTTTTCTCTTGTTACATCAGTTCAGAACTTTTTGGACCTATTTTGTCTCTTGATATACTTAAATTTTCCTGGATCTGTTTATTTACTCTCTGGCTTCACAACCATTCCTATTCAACCTACACCAAATGGTCCATTAGTTTAACCTCTTCTTTTGCTGGTGGAAGAGAAGTCTTGCAGAAATTTTGACCCTTTGACCTGTTGCTTCATGCAGCAGTCAGCTACCTTTTGTACTCAGACTAACTTCTCCCTCTAGTGAATCTTTTTAGCATGTAAATACACTGTAGTCTTTCTTCTAGCATAAACCATCTTTCTAACTTAGTCTTGTGTTTCTTCTCTGTTCTCCATTTAAAAATAAAGCATGTTAAAAGTAGATATACGAGGTATGTCCAGAAGGTATCCAGTCATGTAAATTGAGAAAAAAACTTTTATTGAAGAAGATACAAGATACAAGAAGCATTGTACATAGGATAATGACACTTCAATCCCTTTCAAACTAAGCACCTTGGGACCTCACTCACACAGTTCTCCCGTCATATTTTCCGGAATCTCATTGACAATCTGAAATCTGTAAAAGGTGATTTTAGTTTTGGGAAAGGCTGGAAGTCACAAGGCACCAAATCAGGGCTGTAGCAGGACTGAGTCACCTGGATGATTTGATGTTTCACCAAAAAACTCTGCTTGATATGTGATGCATGAGTGGGCACATCATTGTTATGATGAAGCTCTCAACTACCAGTTGCCCATAGCTGTGGACTTCTGAATCATCCAGATAATTTGCACAGAGGAATGAATGTTCAGGCTTAATGCAAAATTTAATGTAGATTCATTGCTACTTGCTCAGTCATTTTGAATGCGATTGGCTACAGAGTACATGTGCTTGCCCAATGGTGTCGCCTGGCCCCACTGACTAGTACGGTTGTAACAGAACCCTGGAAGGGATGAAGCATCCTCAGGTTTAAAATAGTCAAGCAAGTGGTGCCAATTTACAGAAATACAACAATAGTTCACAGCTTAGCATTCCAGTTACAAATTCAAAGTTCCTGGCAGCAGCTATACCCGATTAGGGGAAGCATCCTGCGCACACTCCCCAACTCTTATACCACAGGTAATTCCCTGTCTCTGTGCAGCTGCATATTTACCTTTCCCCCTTAATGCCACCCTTCCAAACCAGGTGAGTTCTTGCCTGTTTCTGGGGCATTAAGTCTGCAGGTCCTCCAGGCGAGAGAGACTTTCTCTGCGCATGTCCCTCCAGGAGAGAGGGAGAAAGAGACCGAGTGTCTGTTGCCCTATTTTAAGCTTTGATGGTAGCCTGTGACGCACTGGTAGGGTGACCAATCATGGCCACCCACCCCTGGAAATAACTTGCAGCTCTGTAAACTCTTTCATCACCATTCTGTGGTCACAAACGCCTCCCATCTTCCTGGGGGCAGAAGTTTACCCAGTCATTTGCATAACCAAGGTACTAGCTACCAGCCACAGATATGCAAAGTACCTCTCTCAGGAAAAATGGCTGTGCTTCAGTGTCCCACCTTGTCTCCTCCAAACTTCAAAGAATGGGGGACTTTGGCTTTCTCCTACACTGTGTAACACAACGATGCTGTCATTGTGCGTGCATGCACATTCCAGGCCTCTCTCCTTAGCTTCTAGATTACATCGATGTTGAGCAAACCATTCATTCTCACTGTTAACGATGGCTTGCTTTTTTTGGATAGACTTCATATACCAATTTCACTACCGTTGCCAATGATTTTTTCTATACATTAATTTTTTAATAAAAATAAAAATAGTAAATGTTTCACCTGTTGACAAACAGGCAAAAAAAAAAAAAAAAAACCCACACAAAAAATCAGATTTAATTAATTTCTGGCAACGTTTTTTGTGATTAGCTGTCTTAGCTCTTTTATATCTTGCATAGTCATTCATAATATCCTCAACCCTCTTTTTAAAACAATACTTTTTCTAGTAGCATACATGTAACACAATTTATCCATTCAGTGGTATTAAATACATTTATACCTCTTTTCATCCTGTAAAAATGAAACTTAATACCCCTTAAACAATAACTCACACATTTGCCTGCTCACCACCCACCCCCACACAGCCCCTGGCGTCCACAATTCTACTTAAAGTCTTTATGATTTAGACTAGTCTAAATATTTCATGTAAGTAGAATCATACATCATTTGTCTTTATCTGACTGGCTTATTTTACTTAGCATCCTGATTTTAAGGTATTTCCATGTTGTAGCAAATGTCAAAATTTCCTTTTTGAGGCTGAATAATCAATTTTATGTATATACCACATTTTGCTTATCTGTTTATCAGTGCACACTTGGGTTTCTTTGCTTTAGCTGTTGTGAATAATGCCGCTTTGAACACGGGTGTACAAATATCCCTTTAAGACACGGCTTTAAATATTTTTGTGTATTACATACCCAGAAGGGGAGGTGCTGGATCATACGGTAATTCTGTCTTTTAAATTTTTTGTGGGGTCACCATACTGTATTCAACCAGCAGTGCACAGAGCTTCCAACCCTTCGTGTCCTTATAAGCATTTGTTTTTATTTTTTAAGTAGTAGCATTTTAATGGTGTGTAGTTTAGATTTGTATTTCCCTAAAGATTAGTATTTGAGCATTCTTTTATGTGCTGATTTGCCATTTCTATATATTTGGAGAAATGTTTATTTAAGTCTTCTCCCCATCTTTTAATTGTTTTTCTGGGGGGTGGGTAAGGGGAAGTCGGCGTTCTCTCTATATATTCTGGATGTTAATCCCTTACTAGATTATATGATTTGCAAATTATCTTCCATTCTGTGGAGATTGATTCCCTAGGAAAAGGGTGTTTTAGGAAGAAAAGAATGTATTTTATCTTACTGAGATATTAGGTAAAATAAGGATTAGGAAATAATCCTTTTATTTAAGATAGACCATTGGTCACCTTATAGATATTTTGATTGAGTAATGATTTCAGAGAAGGAGCTTCTATTTCTTCCAAAGTTGGAAGCAATGTCATGTGTTAAGAGCAAAAAGAGCAGTGGGAGAGTTGTTGGAACTTTTAGGAGAATCAAAAGTAATTTTGCAGTAGTTGTTCTGGAGAGCATGAACAGGTTGATTGGAGAAATGTAGCAAGGTTGCTGGTTGGTGGAAGTTGGTGATGGCTAATTTATAGTAATTGCAGTCTGTCTTGTGATTTTTTTTTTCTGCAGCACTCACCTGGCAAGACATAAGCATGCTTATGTAAAAAGTGGATAGTTGGTTTTATTCAGGGTTGGAGCTGTATTGACAGAGGAAAATGAGAAAAAAAGATCAAGACTTTGAAGTGTTGGTGAAATAAATTAGGGAATCTGAGCTGGGTAAGGAAGTCAGGAGCAAACTAATGGATAGTAAAAGACAGATTCAGCATTTAATTGAATGAACAAATATATAGCATACAGGACTTTATTAGGTAGTGGTATGATTTAAAGATCTTATGTGTACTTACTAATTATAAAGTTCATATTCAAATATATTTACTCACACTTTGTTTGATGTACATCTGACATCTTCATCAACTTTCCTTTAAGGCCTCCTATGCCAGCTGAATTAGGGAGTATCAGGTTATCAGAGGAAAAGATAGATAATATGTATATGCAGGTGAAACAGGACTAGAAAGAGGAAAGAAGATAGCTTTCATTGGCATTTTAAAGTACGGGTAAAGGTTAGTAACTAGTGGTTACCAAAGGCATATTATGAAGATTAGGAACCGTAATTTTTTTATTCATTCTGCTTCCTTGAAAAGTATTGAAACTGGAAATAGTAAATACAGTTTTTAGGGGATAAAAGATGATAAACTTCATTCTTGCTGTGAAGGAGAGAGGGAAATAATTATCCTATTTTGTATTAATTAGGAGGAGGGTCATATTCAGCTATTTTATTCATCTAATGACCGAACACTTACGACATAACCTCTAATTTTAATGGAGAAATCTGTCTTTGCATCTTTCGCTGGTTCTTCTCATTTAAGCCGATTATAATTCTCACCTAATCTT
This sequence comes from Noctilio leporinus, assembly GCA_004026585.1. Taxonomy (NCBI): domain Eukaryota; kingdom Metazoa; phylum Chordata; class Mammalia; order Chiroptera; family Noctilionidae; genus Noctilio; species Noctilio leporinus. The sequence goes on from PVIW01002061.1 coordinate 219,347, forward strand.
CATTGTTTTTCATATCTTTACTCAGGTATAGTAAACAAGGAAAGTTACACAATTTAATACTAATAAAGTCTGCAAGGTTGGCTTTATTTTCACTGAATAAGAAACCAGTTTTTGAAAACTGTTTTTAGTTGCCTATGAAAGTCTTTGGTACAGAAGACTTCTGGAAAGGAAATCAAGAAATATAGATATATTTTTTTAACAAGGTAACATTTGTGTTACCTCAATATGTGGATATTTATTGAGAACATTTTTCATTCAAGATAAAAAAAATGTTTGCAATTCTAGAAAAACTTCTGGTGGAGAAACAGGACACTTTTACAGAAAAATTGATTACTCAGATCATAAAAAACCTTCAAGTGAAAATTTCCAACATCCATATTCGTTATGAAGATGATGTAAGTATTTTAATAGATACTTGTTTGTATATATATATACATACACACACATTCCATTGTTTATTGAAACCTGCTCTGTCGAAGCCAGCTTAGGAGATGTTAAGAAGTGAAGGAATAAGGCCAAAAAAGATATGATCTTTTTTTTCTATAACTGTAGTTGTAATTTGCAGTCCTTACTGCCTTGATTACACTTTTGTAAAATGTTCAAACATCAGATACTGAGGGAAAATGTCTTATCAACATTGATAGGTGGAGTTATGAATTTAGGTGTTACGTATTTTTAACATACTTTATACAATATTTATTTCTGGGGCAAGCACTGGTCTAGGAATTGGTAGAATAAGAATTAAGTAATTGATCTCAAGTAGATCATATATTCTCTTTAAAACACATAATAATTAGCTTCTCATAGTACTATTGTGAGGGTCAGTCATTTTTTTAGAAGCTTTGTTTTTGTAAATGGATAATACATTATGTAGGTATATTGTACAGCACTAATGCATTGATAATATTTTAATTAGTACTGTATTAGGAAAAAACATAGGAATAAAAGTTTTCTGGAGGTATTAAAATGTTTTTAAATGTTTGAAACTGCATACTTCTCAAAAAGCGGATTTTTTTGTGATGTGAATTTTGTCCTACTAAAAATCTGAGTAAAATTTACTGTGTTTCCTTTTAGGTCACAAATCGAGAAAATCCACTGTCATTTGGTATTTCCCTTCAAAATCTCAGCATGCAGGTACTTTCTTTAACAATAATTTTAACCATATTTAATTGTGTAGTAAGGTTAATCAGACTACTAATTACTGTTTATTCATGCCAGCAGCAGAAATAGGTGTCTTTATGGAATTGGTACAGAAAGCGTGCATAGATTAGGTTAGACATGAGGATAGGTAATTTCACACTTAAAATTTTAAAGTACAAGGCTCTGTTATTATTTGCTAGTTATGATATTTGATAATTTTTTAGTTAGAATCAATATTTGAGTGTGTAAAAAATAAAAGTAATAAATGTCTATTTTAGAAACTTTGATAAGTCATGAAAAGTGTAAAGAAGCAAATCACCATGTCCTCACCACCAATATTAATAACAGCCTTTCTAACTTTTCAAATTGAGAAATTTTACAAGTATAGGCACACATAGAGGATTATGAAGCATTGCATGTAACCAGAATAAACCATTACTAAATTTGTCATGTAGTTTAAGTTTTAGATACTTTAAAAGAATATAACTATTAAAATGTATATGATATTTGGTAGGTTTTTTAAAGTTTAGATATTTTATGTGATTCTTCTGTAAGTTTTTTCTCTTCACAATGCTTTTGACATCTATGTTGTCACATGTATTCAATTCATTCAATTTAACTGCCATGTAGTGTTTTATTACAGGCTTTTGTTATATTCATTGGGTTTTGTGTATGATTTCTTTTTATTTTTTATTATTTTAAAACCTTACCTGAGGGCATGTTACTGATTTTAGTGAAAAAGGAAGGGCGTGGGCAGAGAGAGACATTGATGTGAGGGAGAGACATCTGTTGGTTGCCTCCCATACCACCCCACCCAGAGATCAGACTTGCAACCTTTTCGTGCAGGGGATGATGCTCCAACCAAACAAGCCATCTGGCCAGGCCACGTATGACTTCTTTTTAAAACATGGTCCACTACAAGCAAAATAGAAGGAAAAGGAAAAGCCAAATGAAAAGTTATTCAATAAAGTTGGGTGGGGTAAAATTGCAGATGCTGCTATGTTGAAAAATTAAGGATGGAGAATTAGCAGTTAAATTTGGCATCGTGAAGGTCATTGCTGACTGTAACAACAGTTGGTTTGATCATCACTTTTTAGAGTTCCTTTGAAACTTGTCCCCCAAGCCAAACCTATTCAATTAGAAACTCAGGTATGGGTCCAACAAGCCATGCTTTAAAAACCCTCTATGTGATTCTATTGCATGATACATTTTGAGAACCATTGTTCTAATTCATGCAGCTCTACAAGAAATGAAAACCATCTTTTTATTTATTTATTAAAAAATAAGGTTTTATTTATTAGATAGAGGGGAAGGGAGAAAGGCAGAGAGGGACAGAGACATCAATGTGTGACATCAATGTGTGGTCCTGCCTCCAGCTAAGGACCCGGCTGGAGACCTGGCTTGCAACCTGGTTATGTGCCCTGGCTGGGGAATCAAACCAGGGACTTTTGGGTTTGCAGGCCAGTGCCTTATCCACTGTGCCATCAGCCAGGGCCAAAACTTTTTAAATTAGCACCAGATCACTTTATTCTCCTCAGTGCTTTTTATTGCTTTTAGAATCAAGTCCATAGTTTTGTCCAAGTAACCTGATCCTAGGTAACATATCTGGTTTCAATTCTTGATTTGCATTATGTTTTTCTGGCTGTACTGGGCCTCTTTAGTTCTCTGAACATGTCATATATTTGCATATCTTCCTAGGATGAATCTTTCCCATCCAATCTTAGGATCAGTAATTTTTGTTCGTATGTCATATAGCAGGTTAGACATCACTTTCTTCATCACACCACTGAGTTTGAGGCTCCTACTGGAGTTCTCCGAGTCCTGTAGGTTTAACCTTGATAGTGGCACTTGTTTGTACTTGCTTCTTGTTTGCTTTTACAACCAATAGATGCTCCTTGAAAGTAGAGACCTTCTTGTGGTCAGTTAATATTCTTTGAGGACATTTTCGTGGGAAATTAGTCTAGGACATGACAGATAATGATTTATTATTCTGCCATATATCACATGGAAATGACAGTTTTACTACTGTTTTTCCTTTTCAGACAACTGATCAAAACTGGGTTCCTTGTTTACAGGATGAAACTGAGAAACTGTTTCGAAAGGTAATAAATATTCTATTTCGTCAACCCATGGAGTTGACGAAAAAGACTTTTAGAAAACTTAATGGTAATATATAACATGAATTTATGTGAATTGTGCTTCCTTGCTCAACTCTTATATGACTGAATGTTTGGGGCTTCTGAAAATAGCATGTGTTAAAGATCCTTCACAGAAAATAAGACATAAAATAAACTATTTATTTTCAGTTGATCCGATTGGATAACCTTTTTGCCTATTGGAATGTGAAGTCTCGGATGTTTTATCTGACTAATTATGATGATTCATTGGTAAGTAAATTTTTTTATGTGTGCGTATACACATTAACAAATGTTAATCCTATTTTGCATAATTTTTTCATTATCATTTAACGTAACTGTAGTCAGTGATCATTTTTTTAAAGGTAAAATCTATTAGTAGAATTTACAGAAATAGGTGAATTATACAAGGCCTGTGCAGAAAGTATCCAGTCACATGTATGAAAAACAGAGACATTTATTGAAGAAGATACAAGATATAAGAAACATTATGTATAGGACAATACCTCTCAGTCCCTTCAAAGTAGGTTCCTTGGGATGTCATACAGTTCTCCCAATTGCCATCAACTGCCCTGTTGTATTTTCCTGAATCTCACTGGCAATCAGAAATCTCTTCCATTTCAAGGGTGATTTTAGTTTTGGGAAAAGCCAGAAGTCACAAGGTGCCAAATCTGGGCTGTAGTGGGGCTGAGTCCCCTGGGTGATTTGATCTCTGCATGAGATGAAATGCATGAGTGGGCACTTTGTTGTGATGAAGCTGCCAGTTACCAGTTGCTCATAGCTTCGGCCTTCTGAATCATCCAGATAGTTTCCACAGAGGAATGTTCAAGCTTAACACAAAACTTAATGCAGATTTGTTGCTCTACTTGCTCAGTCATTGTGAAACCTACACCACACAGTTCACATGCTCAGTCAAAGGTGTCTATCATCCCCATTGACTACTATAATGAAGTCATCAATGTTCATTCACACATGTACTTTCCAGTCCTCTCTCCTTGGTTTCCAGATTACATCGATGTTGTGCAAGCTGTTCTCATTTTATTACAATGGTTGGACTTGTTCCAGATAACCTTTGTACATACCTGTACATAAACATGTACAAATACACACTTTGTTTTTAATATTGACATAAGACATTATATTATTTTTGGCATAATGACTTAGTATTTGCATATATTACAAAATGATCACCCCAATAATTCTAGTTAACATCTCTCACCATACAAAGTTTTTTTTCATGGGCTGGTCAGAGGAGGTTAGAGGGTGAAAAATTGAGACAGCTGTAATAGCATAACAATGAAAAAAAATAAAATGTTTCTTCCCTAAGATAGGAACTCTTTAGATTCCTTTGGCAACTTTTTTTTTAATTTAAAGATTTTTATTTATTATTTTTAGAGAGAGGTGAAGGGATAGAGGCAGAGAGGGAGAGAGACATCAATGTGTGGTTGCCTTTCACCTGCCTCCAGCTAAGGACTGGCTGGAGACCTGGCTTGCAACCTGGTTATGTGCCCTGGCTGGGAATCGAAACAGCAAGCTTTGGGTTCACAGGCCAGCACCTTATCCACTGCACCACCAGCCAGGGCTCCTTTGGCAATTTTCAAATATGCAATGCAGTATCAATAACTATAGTTGTCATGCTGTATGTTAAATCTCCATGACTTATTTATTTTATATCTAGAAGATTTTAGTACATTTTGATTCCTATCACCCATTGTGCTGCCATCCACCCCATGCCCCTGGCAACCAACAGTTTGTTCTGCATATTAATGAGCTTTTTTTTTTTTTTTTTTTTTTTAGAAGCCACATATAAGTGAGGTCATACAGTAGTTGTCTTTTTCTGCTGGACATACTCTATTTAATACAGGGCCTTTAAGGTCCACATGTGTTGTCTCAAATGGCAAGATTACCTTCTTTTTTTTAAATTTTATTGTTGTATTACATCCATCCCCTTTTTGCTCCCCTCTGTCCCCCTCCCCACCCACCCATTCCCCCCAAAGTCAATCCCACCTGTTGTCCATGTCCATGGTTCCTTTATTCTAGGTTCTTGTCTAAGCTGCTCCCCTTCTTTGCCTCTACCTCCCCCTCCCCCCAACCCATTCCCCTGACCACTAAAGGCCTATTCACTGTATTCATATACTTGGGCAAGATTACCTTATTTTTATATGGTTGAATTATATTTTGTTACATTGCTACATTTTCTTTATTCATTGGTCTGTTGATGGATGTTTAGATTGTTTCTGTATCTTGATTATTGTAAGTAATGCTATAGTGCACTGAATGTTTTTGAGATAGTGTTTTTGTTTTACTTGGATAAGTACCCAGATATTGAATTGCTGGGTCATGTGGTAGGTCTGTTTTTAATTTTATGGGGAATCTCCATGCTATTTTCCAAAGCCGTTGTGCCAATTTACATTCTATCAGCATTGAACAGGGGTTTCATTTCCTTCATGTTCTTTCCAGCCTTTGCTGTTTTCTTATCTTTTTGATAATAGTCATTCGAACAGGTATTAGGTGATAGTAGTATATTGTCATCTGATTGGCAATTCCCTGATTAGTGAGGTTGAGCATTTTTTCATGTACCTGTTTATTCAGATCTCTGCTCATTTTTAATCAGATTGATTATTTACTTTTAAGTTATATGAGCTATTTTTGGATGTTGACCCCTTATCAGATATATGAACAGCAATCATTTTCTCCCATTCAGTAAGTTGTCTTTTTTATTTTGTTAATTGTTTCCTTTACTGTGCAGAGACTTTTTAGTTTGATGTAGGCTCACCTGCTTTTTGTCTTTGTTGCATTTGTTTTTGGTGTGAGATCCAAAAAATCACTAAGACAGATGCCATGGAGTTTACCATGTATGTTTTCTATAAGTTTTATGGTTTCAGGTCTTATGTTCAAATCTTTAATCCATTTTGAGTTCATTTTTGTTTATGGTGTGATACAGTGGTACAGTTTTATTCTTTTGCATGTGTCTGTCCAGTTTTCCCAAATTTAATCCTTTGTGATAAATTAATTGAGCTGCTTTCATTCTTCAAGTACTATACTGCTTTGATTATTGCAGCTTTGTAATCGAGTTTGAAATCAGGGAGTGTCATGCCTCTCGCTTTGTTCTTGTTTCTCAAGACTGCTTTGGTTATGGGAGGTTTGTGACTCCATACAAAATTTATGATTGTTCTCTTTCTGTGAAAAATGCCATTGGAAATTTGATAAGGATTACATTGAATCGTAGATTGCTTGGAGAGTATGGATATTTTAACTATTAATTTTTCTAATTTTGAGTGTGGAATATCTTCCCATTTATTTGTATCTTTAATTTTTTTTCAACAAAGTTTTATAGTTTCAGTGTATAGGTCTTTCACCTCCTTATTAAATTTATTCCTAGGTATTTTATTCTTTTTGGTGCAGTTATAAATGGGATTGCTTTCTTAATTTTGCTTTCTGATAGTTTGATACTAGTGTATAAGAAATGCACTGAATTTCTGTATATTGATTTGTATCCTGTATCTTTACTGAATTTGCATACTAGTTTTTTCTTTTTTTTTTTTTAAGATTTTATTTATTATTTTCAGAGAGAGGGGAAGGGAGAGAGACATCAATGTATGGTTGCCTTTCACCTGCCTCCAGCTACAGACCTGGCTGGAGACCTGGCTTGCAACCTGGTTATGTGCCCTGGCTGGATATCCAGCCAGCAACCTTTGGGTTCACAGGCTGGTGCTTCATCCACTGGGCCACCAGCCAGGGTGGCATACTAGTTTTTTAAACATTTTTTTTAATTTTATTTTTAGAAAGAGGGGAAGAGAGGGAGAGAGACATCCATGTATGGTTGATTTTCACCTGCCTCCAGCCACAGACATGACTGGAGACCTGGCTTGCAACCTAGTTATGTTGCCCTGGCTGGGAATCGAACCTGTGACCTTTGGGTTCACAGGCCGGCGCCTTATCCACTGTGCTACCAGCCAGGGCTCATACTAGTTTTAACAGGTTTTTTGAGTGGAGTCTTTAGGGTTTGCTATAAATAATATCATGTCATCTATGAATAGTGACAGTATTATGTCCTGTTTTCCAATTTAGATGGCTTTTACTTCTTTTTCTTACCTAGTTGCTCTGATTAGCACTTCCAGTACTACATTAAATAAAAGTACTGACAGTGGGCATCCTTGTCTTGTCCTCATCTTAGAGGAGAAGTTTTCAACTTTCATTCTTGAGTGTGATATGAGCTGTAGGTTTGTCATGTAAACCCTTTACTATGTTCAAGTATAATTGTATTTCTATACCATTTTGGTATAGAGCATTTTAATCATAAGTGGATATTGAATTTTGTTAAATTGGATACATGTGCTTATGTATAAACATGTTTAAACATACTCATAACTCCTATAGTTCTAAGATATTCTTTTATGAGATACTGTATGAAATATTATTTAACCATTTTAATAATTTTTATGTCTAAGTTCGCCTAAGTTTACATTATTTTTAAAAACTGCTTTTAAACATTTTTCTTTGGCATATAATAGGATTTTGTCAAAATTATATTGGCATTCGTGTAAATAAAAACAATGTGTCTTTTAATAGCACAGCTTGAAGAATGGCATTGTTGATGAAAATATTGTTCCAGAAGGTTATGATTTTGGTAAGTATGCTTCATAAAATAAAAACTGCAATTTTTATTTTATTAGCCCATATAAATTTTAAATTAACATTTTTGATATTACTATGATACTTCATGTCAGTTTTCTCTTGTAATTAAATGTATTTATGTTGTGTACATACACACATAGACAAAAGCAAAATACATATATTGCAAGAATTAAAGCTGGGGAGAAAAATAGTTTTACTTTTCAAATAGTGATATTTTGCTTTATACATATACTTTTTAGATTTACTGTTAGTTACCTTCCATTTATGTACATATAAACATTTCTCATCTTAAACTGTCTAGTATTCTATTGTATAGATGTACCATAATGAATTTAACTGATGATCTATTAGTGAATGTCTTTTTTTCTTTTTTAAAATTATATTTTATTTTTCGTGCTATTGTTCCATTCAACTTAAAAGCATATTTGAATGCTTAAAGTGTAAAAAATTAAGTGCTAGTCCTCAGGAATGGTTAAAATGAGAAATACAGTAGTAGTGTTGTATATAAATTAACTTATAATTTAATAGTTAATCTCTACCTAGATTCTGCTATTACTTGTCTTCCTGTGTGTTATTTTCATTCTTTTTTGGCATTCAATACAAAGAGTTGAGAGAAATGTTTTGATTATGAGCTGAGCTAAGGAGTTTATCCTGAGCAAACTCTCACTCATCTTTTCTCTTCTTCTTTTACAAATTAAAAGCAGAAATAGATGGATGCAGAGAAACTGGTCAGAAATTCAGAAATTATCATGATACAATGGAAGTCAGTGGTTAAATATAGGGGTAGGCAAAAGTAGGTTTACAGTTGTGAGTACGAGAAATACAGTTTATTTTTGTATTATTTATTTATTGTTGTATTATTTAACCACTTCTGAATAATCCCTTTTCCTGTATTTCTCATGTACCTTCATTCTTTAAAACTATGTATTGTTATTAAAACTACTTTATTGGACTATTTTGCCTTTTAGAGAGTATTCTTTCACAGCTTATGTTGGTGTCTTAAGGGGGAGTTTAGTTAGCCTTTATTGCACTTACAGATGACAATATGATTTTACAGGTAGGAAAAAGATAAAGGAAACTTTTCCACCAATTAAGTGACAGTTCACCTGACCAAATCATAACATTGTGGAAATATGGAGACTGTAGAAAAGATATATAAGAAGTGAAAATCAGTATTTTCAACTTGATCCCTTTATTACTTTGAAACTCTTTAAATATAACTCAGTTTATTAAAATTTGTATTGTTTTCTAGTATTTCGCCCCATATCTGCTAATGCCAAACTTCAGATGAATCGCCGATCTGATTTAGACTTTTCTGCCCCGAAGATAAACCTGGATGTTGAGTTACATGACATAGCAATTGAATTTAATAAACCACAGGTGATTTTTTTAAATGGTATTTTAAATTGTGAGTTGCAATTTGATAAAAACATCTAAAATTTTAAATGGTTTTCAAAAATTCTTAATGTTATTTGGTAATTTTCCTTTAAAAGTCAATAATTTAACTTTTGTCTTCAATAATTGGAAGAAACCTGAAACACGTAAGAGATTTAATTCTTTCACTCTTCAGTATTTCAGTCTTATGGAGCTTCTTGAATCAGTTGATATGATGACACAAAATCTGCCATATAGGAAATTCAGACCTGACGTACCTGTTCACAACCATGCCAGAGAATGGTAAAATGTCTTAAATTTTTTAAATTGAAGTATAATTGACATGCAATATTATATTAGTTTCAGGTATACAATATAGTGATTCAAATGATCATAATAAGTTTAGTTACCATTCATACCATATATAGCTACAGGATTTTTCTTATAAGAACTTTTTAAGATCTGTTCTTTTAGCAGCTTTCAAATATGCATTGCAATATTAAGTATAGTTACCATGCTGTACATTACATCCCTATGACTTAATTTATTACTGGAAGTTTGTACCTTTTGACCCCCTTCACCCATTTTCCCCACCATAAATTCCCACTTCTGGCAACCACCAATCTGTTCTCTGTATCTATGAGCTCATTTTTGTTGTTGTTGTTTTTTAGAGATTTTCTATGAAGTGATATCATACAGTATCTTTCTCTCACTTCACTTAGCAACAATGCCCTCAAGGTCCATTTATGCTGTCATAGTGGCAAGATTTTATTTTTTAATGACTGAATATTATATGTACATTATCACATTTTATTTATTCTTTCTTCCATCAATGAACACTTATGTTGGTTGTTTCCACATTTGGTATTGTAGATAATGTGGCAGTGAATGTGAGGGTGCATATTTTTTGATTTAGTCTTTTCATTTTCTTCAGGTAAATACCCAAAGTGGAATTGCTTTAGCTAAAACATTTTTTTTTAAGATTAAAAAATATAGCATAAAAGTGAATTTAAGCCCTGGCTGGTGGCACTAGCCTGTGAACTTAAAGGTCAGTGGTTCAATTTCCAGCCAGGGCAACATAACCAGGTTGCAAGCCAGGTCTACAGCCAGGTCCTTAGCTGGAGGCAGGTGAAAGGCAACCATATATTGATGTTTCTCTACCTCCCTGCCTCTCTCCCTTCCCCTCTCTCTCTGAAAAATAATAGATAAAATCTTAAAAAAAAAAAAAAAAAAGAATTTATTGACTTTAAGAAACTTTAAAGGCTGATGTAAACTGTAGTTTGATTTACAGTTAGAAATTTATGTAGATGCTTTTGCTTCTTATGCTAGTAATAATGATTTAAGGGATTCTTTATAATAGAATTTACAACTGGAGATACTAGAATATTATTTACTGTATTTTTGAAATTATATACTAAATTACAGTTTGTTGTCCATCAGTGTCTTCTAAAATTTTTTCAAATTTGTTATACCCATTAAACATTGTTAAACATGAAAGGGTTATGGGAGTATATAAAGTACTATCCCTTCTTGAAATTCAGTCAGAAGTCTTAGTATTCCAGTTTTTAAGCTCTTCCATAGTTTCTAGAGTTTGTAATTATTCTTTTAGTTGACTATTTTAATTACTATTCAGGGACTAAAGTACTGTTTACCAATTAATACTTTAATAGTTCTTTTGTAGGCCTATATTTATTGTAACAAAATTAAAGGGTTTTGCTTATTTTCATTTAGGAAAGAGGTAATATTAATTATTGCAAAAATAAATATACTGTGAAAAAGGTAGGTGCTCAGATGATATGCCATTTTCATACTCTCTGAATGATATGTATGTTAGAGTAGAAGCAATATTAAGTTTATTTCCTTCTGTTGGTTCGAGGGTGTTAAGTGTAGGGTTTTTGTTTTTTTAACTAGGTGGGCTTATGCTATACATGGTATTCTTGAAGTAAATGTTTGCCCCCACTTACGGATGTGGTCATGGAAGATTATTAGAGAACACAGGCACAAAATGAAGCAATACAAAGAACTATATAAAAAAAAACTGACAAGTAAGAAGCCACCTGGTGAACTTCTCAGCTTGTTGGAGGTAAGCATTTTTAAAAATTGTTGAATATCCTGTGCTGTGTAACTCCTTGCTCTTTAATAACTAAAACTTCCTAATTATCTGTTCTAATTTTGACTGACCATTCTCTGGCTCTCTTTTACTTTAGATTTGTTTTTTCTTACTCCTAATTAAAGTCAGTTGGATGATATAAACTTTGGTATTATTCTCCTGGTAGCTTTTGGAGTTTGAGATTATTCTTAATCTGGAAAGATTTGGGTTTATTCAAATAGGACTTGAAGCTTTACATTAAGACATTTTTCACTTCAAAAGCCTAAAAAGTTTTTTGTACGTTGACTCCAGTTTCTCTGTGTTGGTTTCGAAGCCTTACATTATATCACCACTGCGTTTTCTCTTTGTTACCACTGCTTAACTGTGCATTAATCAGTTAAAACCTCCTGTCTTCTATATGTTGTATGCTTATAGTCAGTAGCCAAATCGGTGCTCATGTATTCCCTCTGTCTTTCCTCGTCTCTCTGCCTATCCCAGTTTTACTCATTCCTCAAGTTCTGCATGAATCCTATCTCCTTTCTGAATTTTCTGCCCAGATAGTTCTTTTTATTTTAATTCTTGTGGTTTTTCTAGTTTTTACCAACAACTTTACATTTTATTATTTATCTTGAGAGTTCTCTAAGTATTAGTTATCTTTTAGCATTATTATGGTGTATTTTAGAAGGGACTGTTTTACAGATGAGGAAAGTATAGCTAAGCATTCTGAATCCAGGCCAGTTTCCAATTAGTAACATCTAAAGACTGAGTTTTATTGTTATTTTTGAAGTAGGAGACTTTCTGAAGACCCATACTATTATAAATGCAAAAAATTTTAGAGGCCTTTTGGGCTGGTTACAAATTTTCTTACTTAATTTTGGATCTTAACCTGACTCCTACAAATCTGCTGGTGGATGGTAGAACCCTGAGTTTTTTATTGATAGATGATCATGGTTACTTCTCTTTGGGAGAAAAAGCAGTCTGCACATGAAACTCTCAAAAGTAATCATGGACATAATTCATAGAGATGTGATGAGAGATTTAGCTTATCTCAGTTTATTTCAATAGCCATAACAACTTTGAAAAGTGTAAAATTTAAAAACATGTTTTAAGTATATCTGTATCTACTTGGAGTATCTTAGTGATGACATAGGAACTGTGCATATAATAATGAAGGATTTATAATTGTATTTTAGTTGAAAGTAAGTTTATTCTTAGCTGTAGTTAAAACCCAAATAAAAGTTGTTTTGTACAGTATGTATGTGTAAATTTTGTAGAGTTGTAAATCATATGCATGATGTAAAATTTCTTTATTCAGAAAGTTTTTCATTACTAATTTTTAAGCTGGTATGTACAGAAATATAAACGTATAGAATTGTTGCTTCTCAGAACTTAACAGGAGTATTATGTTGATGAATGTTGTTTCCTGCTCCATATTATGTCTTTAGTGCAGCAATTTGATAGATTATATATACTGAAATTATTTATGTAAACACATTTTTATTTATATTTTCAGGAGTTGGAAAAGACCCTGGATGTATTTAATATAACTGTAGTGAGACAACAAGCAGAAGTTGAGGTAATTTCAGATTATCGTTCAGTTAGTAAATCTAGATTGATAAAGATTTGACAGGTGCTGCGATGTTATTAGTATGGTGCTGTGCTGTTATTAGTATGGTGTGTTATAGTGTTTCCTAAAAGGGGCCCAAATTTACTGTTTGGTGTTTGTTATAAGAAAATTTGATTTAGTGTTTTGCCACATCCATTGAAATCAGCCAGGTTCTATTGGAAAAATATTCTTTCTAAATTATGGACTTATCAAATACTCAGAATTCATGTGGAGATGAAAAGCCAATAATGTTGGTTTGTTTTTGTTTTGGGATTTGCCTTTGCTTATAAGGCAGTGAGGTAAATTGCCTGGCAATCCTAAATTCTTGCGTTTGGCTAACATTGCAGTTATTTCATTCTGTTGTCAGTTTGTATATTGTTTACATTTATTTACTCAAGTAGATGAGTTTTGGAATGTCAGGTTTCTGTTTCTTAGATTGTTAAAGGATAATTTGTCATTTTGAAACTTTATTTTAGGTAAAGAAAGCTGGATACAAGATTTATAGAGAAGGAGCAAAAGATTCAGAGGAAAATAAAGGGTGGTTTAACTGGTTGTGGACTTGGTCAGAATCAAAAACTGAAGAACAGCAGCCAGATGTTAAACCTGGAAGTATGTTCATTTTATTTTATAGCAGTGTAGTTAATATCAGGTGTAGTAATATAGCTAATCATCAGGTATGAAGATGGTTTTGCAGAAAATTTTCTCTCTAATTAAATAGGCATTGTAAGTATATATGCATATGATACATACTTAATCCTTTTTATCAATAAAATTCTATTAAAAGCCCTGGCTGGTAGCACAGTGGATAAGGTGCTGGCCTGCGAACCCAAAGGTCACTGGTTCGATTCCCCAGCCAGGGTACATAACCAGGTTGCAAGCCAGGTCTCCTATCATGTCCATGACTGGAGGCAGGTGAAAGGCAACCATACATTGATGCTTCCCTCCCTCTCTGCCTTTCTCCTTTCCTCTCTCTCTGGAAATAATAAATAAAGTCTTAAAAAAAAACAAAATTTCTATTAAAACATTGTAAATATATGCCAAGTAACAATTAAATAATTTTTTATCTTACTAGTTTTTGCAAAAGAGCTTTATGCCGGTGAGATTTAATAAATACATATAGCACCATAATAGACCAATAAAAATTCCAGAAATGTGTAAATCATTGTAAATTTTTACTGAAATCATATTGTTTCTTGGGAATATTTTTGTTTCCCAAACAAATGATGAAGATTATAACTTTGAAGTCTTAAGAGCGTAAGTTTATATCCTAGATCTATCCTTTATGAGCATTATGGCCCTGGTAAATTATTTAAGCCTTTTGAATCTCAACTTTATCATTCGTAAGACGGGATATTATGATATTAATACTACTTTGTGTGCTAAGTGTGTTGCCTAGCACAGTGCCATTAAGTGCCTATACAGTTAGCCATTTTGTAAGCTCTTGGTTGATACTAATATTTAGAAATTTATATTGCTAAATTTATGTATTTAGGAATTTATATTTTGGGAGAATAATCTTTCTAAAATTGCCAGTGTCATTCTAATGTGACTATAATTTCTTGAAAGTATTATAAAAAGTAAAATTTACATTTAATTTATTAAAGGCAACTAAATTATGGATTAGTTTTATCTTGTTACCAGTTTAAAACACAAAACACTTTATATAATTTGTAGGTCTTGAAGAAATCTTGACACCTGAAGAAAAAGCTTTGCTCTATGAAGCAATTGGCTATAGTGAAACAGCAGTTGATCCAACCTTGCCAAAATCAGTAAGAGGCTTTCTTGCCTTATATCTCAGCTTAATGATGTTGATAACTATTTTTAATCCTTTAGAAAATACAGGGTGCATGTGATCAATTGGCAAAATTTTAGTAAAATAAACAACATACCACAAAATGTTATATTTTGAAATAAATTTATATTCTTACATGTGAATACATAAAGTCAGTATTTTAAAAATTTTCTCAAAGTCTCCATTTGCTGCAATAATAGACTCAATTTGACTTCTGAATCTTGAACATGCTTTAATTAACTTTTCTTTATCCATGGACATCATCATGTTTTCAATCTTAGCTTTAACAGCCTCTTCATCAGAATGAGGTTGTTTATTAACTTCTCTCTCACAAATGCTGCATACATGTATTTGCATCTGGTGAACTAGGTGGCCAAATTTCCTTTGACCAGAATTCAGCAACACTGACACTGAAAAATTCTTGCACCTTTTTGGCATTACATGCTGGTGCACCGTCTTGTTGGAAGATAAAATGACATCCATTTGCGACTTGCTTCATCCATGATACAACTACTCTCAAAACGTAAAGGTAAACATCCTGGATCTTCATTGATGATCTCCTGGCTTCTGTGTGCAGTATCTGGATTTGTGTGATCCTCATGTACCTTACGCATTTTCCTTGTTGGTGTGATGACATCAGGATTGCATCATACACCTTCTTCATGTTGTAAACTGTACATAAAGGGATTTTACTAAAGTCTACAATTTCCTTAGCAGTTTGCCCTGCACACAGTCCAAAATCATGGTTGCTCTAACATCGTATTCCTTCGACATGATGTTGCTCTCAGAATTTAATACTTTATACCTAAAACAGTGATGTTAAATCATATAACCTTAGAAACATAGTTTTTCAAAGTTAATAAACACGTGAAATAAGGGGATGCAAAGTTACTGCCAACTGATTGCACACACCCTGTATCTGTTACTAACTTGTTCTTTATTCCTTTTCTGGATCTGTAATTATTGTTTTTACTTTAATTTTAAAATAGGGATAAATATTGTCTTGTATTTTGTAGTGTTATGTGGTGATTCTTTAAGAATCAAAGGGTTGCTTTTAAAATATTTTTCTAGTTTTAGAAAGAATAAGATATGAATAAGAGTGGTTGTTGTATGCATATAGTATACTGTACACACACACACATATACACACATACACTTATTCATTTAATTTTATTCTTCTGATATACTCTAGTTTGAAGCCATGAAGTTTTATGTACACTTGAAAAGTATGTCTATTGTTCTAAGAGAAGAACAACAAAAACCTGAGCTGTTAAATATTGTAGTAGAAGAATTTAGCACTTGGATTATACAAAGACCAGGAGCACAAGCAATTAAGTAAGTATTAACTTATTTTTTTTATCTATAAAAAACATTTTACTGTGAAGTTGGAAGTTAGATTATAATTTTATTTTTTATTTATTTAAAACTTTTATTGATTATTTTTAGAGAGAGGGGACGGGAGAGAGGCAGAGAGGGAGAGGGACATCAATGTATGGTTGCCTTTCACCTGCCTCCAGCTAAGGACCTGGCTGGAGACCTGGCTTGCAACCTGGTTCTGTGCCCTGGATGGGGAATCAAACCAGCGACCTTTGGGTTCGCAGGCCAGCACCTTATTCACTGTGCCACCAGCTAAGGCTTAGGTTATAATTTTACAGTATTTTTCAAAGAGTACTATTGTTTAATGTATCCTTTGAATTTTTAGGGTTTTAGTTTTGTCAGTGGTTAATATTTTTAATAATTATTAAAATAATACCTGCCCTGGATGGTAGCACAGTGGTTAAGGTGCCGGCCTGCGAACCCAAAGGTCGCAGGTTCGATTCCCCAGCCAGGGCACATAACCAGGTTGCAAACCAGGTCTCCAGTCAGGTCTGTGGCTGGAGGCAGGTGAAACGCAACCATACATTGATGTTTCTCTCCCTCTCTGCCTTTCTCCCTTCCCCTCTTTCTAAAAATAATGAAAATAAAAAATCTTTAAAAAAAAAAATAATACCTAGTCAACAGGAAACTGCGTGCTCAGGAAACAGAAGAACACTAAAGAAAAACACAAAAATCTCAGCAGTCACATTATACAAAAAGAAACAGCATTAGCAATTTTGTTTTTATCCTGAAATGTCTTTATTTTATTTTTGTTTTTAAAAATAGCATTACTGACATAAATCCACTTAACACAATTCATCCATTTAAAGTGAACAGTTCATTTGTTTGTAACACTATTGTATACCAAATTACATTGATATGTTTGTCAGGTTGGCCAACAATTACCACTAGCTAATCCCAGAACACTTTTTATACCCTGAAAACGAAATCCTAATACCCATTAGCTGTCACTCCTCATTCTCCCATTTCCTTGTGTCTGGGAACAACTAATTTATTTCTGAGAATTTGTCTGTTTTGGGCATTTAATATGCACAGGATCATACAATATATGGTCTTTTCTATCTGGCTTCTTTCACTTAGCATGATATTTTCAAGGTCCATCCATGGTATAACATGAATTAGTAGTGCCTTATTCATTTTTATTGCCCAATAATATTCTGTTGCATGAATATGCCACATTTTGTTTGTTCATCAGATGATGAATAATGGGTTGTTTTTACTTACTGACTATTAATGTATAATACTACTATGAATACTCACAATATTTTGTGCGGGCAATAAGTTTTAAATTATCTTGGGTCTATACCTAGCAGTGAAATTGTTGTCTCATATGTTAACTTTGTTTAAACTTTTGAGGAATTTCCAGACTTCTCCATTTTCCATTTCTGCTAGTAATGTATTAGGTTTACAATTTATCTATATCATTGGCAACAGTCATCTGTCCTTTTGAATATAACTATCCTAATGGGTAACAGTGGTATCTCACTGGTGTTCATTTGCATTCCCCGATTGCTAACGAAGTTGGTATCTTTCATGTGGTTAGTGGCTGTAGTTTTGGAGGAATGTCTATTATTAAGTTGTCTGTTAAGTTCTTTCGCCCATTTTTAAATTGGGTGTCTTTATTATTATTGAGGTGTTAAGAGTTCTTTATATATTATTTATATAACTCTTTAAAAATATTTTAAATTAATTTCTCCCATTTTGTTTTCATTTTTAGTGGTATTTGTTGAAGCACAAATGTTTTTAATTTTGATGAAATCCATTTAATTTTTTATTTTGTTACTTTATAGCCTTAAGTCTTTTACTAAGGATATAAGATATATTCCTACATATTCTTATAAGAAATTTATACATTTATCTCTTATATTTAGGTTTATGATCCATTTGTATTAACATGAGATTATTCAGTTGCCCTAGCACCATTTGTTGAAAAAGCTATTTATTCTTTTCCCTTTTGAATGATATTGTCACTCTTGTCAAAATGAATTTAGTATAAATATAAGGATTTATTTCTGGGTTCTTAATATACTCTCTGTTTGTTTTTATAGACCTAGCAGATGAATAACAGTGAATTTTCCAAACTATTTTTGAAATGGTTATTTTTTTTGTCCTATGGGTCACCGAAGTCTCTATTCCAGTATGTTATTGGTTAGCCAGAGATTTCCTTAAAATCTAAGGAGCATGATTGTTTGATCATATGTAAGACTATACATATATATTGAGTTTTATAACTGCCTTCCAAACTAACTGTACTATTTAGCATACTACCAATAATGCATTAGAGTTTCTGTTCTTTCACATCCTTGCTCTTGTTGGTTAGTATTCCAGATTTTGACTATTCTAATAGGTGTGCAGTGGTATCTCATTGTTTAATTTGTATTTCCCTAATAATATCTTTTTCTTATTAAAAAGCATCTTTTTCTTTCCATACGTCATTTTGGCTCTGATAATACCCATCAGGTTAAGCTTTTCTTAAAGGCCAGGCCTTGTTAAGAACAGAGCCCTCTGGTATATTTTTAAATGATTTCTGTGTCCTCCCCTTGCTTGAAGTTTGAGGGAATTTTTCTGCAATATTTACCGTGGGAACCTGGTCACATTTCTGGAGATCTCTCAAAATACCGTGGAGGCTTCCCTATGACTGGGTCTGCCTAGAGTTTTTAACAGTCTGAGTTCTCCACGCTGAGGCTCCACCCGTTCATCAGCTACAGTTCAGGTTTTCAGCTTTGGCACTCGAGTCCACAGGAGCTTCCTCTCCTGCGTCTCTCCTCTGGGAGCCACGCCTCCCTGTAGTCTCCTGTCTGTCTCTAACCCTGGGCGCAGTGCTTTGCTCTGTGTCCTGCTGCTGCCCTCTTATGTATCCAGGAAGAGCTGTTGATTTTTCAGTTTGTTCAGCTTTTTACTTGTTAGAAAAAATGGTGACTTCCAAGTCCCTTTCATGGGCACCCAGAGACCCTTAACTCTTCATAGCTTTTATGTGTAGCAATTACATGTGAGCAGGTAGGGTTCTCTGTGAATTAATCTTTTTCAAGTCAGATATAATAGTTGTAAGTTTTGTTTGATGTGAGAAGACTGGAATAACAAAAAATGCAAAGTGAAATTGTTTTCATTTTTATTATTTTCAGTTTGAAAAATACTTTATAATTATAATTGATTGCTAATATTTTATCTTTTCTTCACATAGATTTGAAACCAAAGTAGATTCCTTTCATGTTACTGGTCTACCAGACAGTTCAACAAAACCTCGCCTCCTGTCTTCATTGGATAATGCTACATCACTTTTCCGGATTACATTTGAGACAAACCCATTAGATGAAACTGTTGCTCAAAGGTGTATTATAGAAGCTGAACCTTTAGAAATGATATATGATGCAGTAAGCTTTTTAAAAATTTCTAAGTTTTCATACACTTCAGTTTGGTTTGATTTTTTATGCCTAATTTTGATGATGCTTATTTTACCAGAAAACAGTGAATAGTATAGTGGAATTCTTCAGACCGCCAAAAGAGGTAAATCTAGCACAGCTCACTTCCGCGACTTTGACAAAACTTGAAGAATTTCGTGATAAGACGGCAACAGGTAAAAATGCCAGTATTAATTTTGGTGAATTAAATACTAAATCCTACACTAACCTTTCAGGCAATTAAAGCTCATTCTAGTAATGTCTTCTTAAATTTTTATCTAGATAATTTAATTGAAACTAACTTTGTATGTGATTGTTTCTTGTCAGGTCAAACCTATTAACCACATTCCAGTTAATTACAAAACTTTGTTAGGATTTTTAACATTGTTTATGACAATATTGGCCTTTGAATTCTTTTATAAAATTATGGGACTTCTTGAAATGGTCTTTTTAGTTTAATCCTTGCCTTTTTACCATTTAGCTCTCTTGTGACCTTTCCTAATCTCCACCTATTTTGAACAAAATGTTCAGTTAACCGCATGTGCTTTTCACTATAGGATGAGGTTATATACATGAAATAAACTGCATCACTTAGAATTTTCAACCTAGCTATTTGTAATTTTACATATTAGGTTATTGTCATTTTTAGTTTCTCATAAATCATGTTAAAAAATCAAGTCCTCATGCTAGTTCTTGTGTGGGTTTTGTTGCCATTTTTAAAGTATATTTTATTGATTATGCTATTACAGTTGTCTCAATTTTTTCCTCTTTTGCCCCCTTCCAATCAGTATCCCTCTTCCCTCCATAGCAGTTCTCCTTAGTTTGTGACCCTGGATCATGCATAGAAGTTCTTTGGCATCTTTATTTCCTGTACTGTTCTTAACATCCCCCTGTTTATTTTGTTCCAGTTATGCTTCTTAAGCCCTGCACCATTTCCCTCTTTCTCCCTCTTCCCCCTCCCAACTGATAACCCCCATAATGATCTCCATACCTATGATGCCTGGTTGCCTGCTTAGGGGTGTGTGTGTGTGTGTTTGGGTTTTTTTTTTAGATTCAGTTGTTGATAGTTATGAATTTGTTGCCTTTTTAATGTTCATGGTTTTGATCTTCTTTTTCTTAAATAAGTCCCTTTAACATTTTCTGTAATAATAGCTTGGTGATCATGAATTCCCTTAGCTTTATTTTATCTGGGAAGCACTTGATCTGCCCTGCCATTTTAAAGGATAGATTTGCTGGATAGTCATCTACATTGTAGATCCTTGCTTTTCATCACCTTGAATACATCTTGCCAGTCTCTTCTTGCCTTCAGTGTTTCTTTTGAGAAGTCAGCTGAGAGTCTTATGGAAATTCCTTTGTAGATAACTCTCTTGTTTTCTTGTAATACTTTTAAGATTCTCTCTTTTTAGTGGGTAAGGTGTCAGCCTGCGAACCCAAAGGTTGCTGATTTGATTCCCCACCCAGGGCACATAACCAGGTTGCAAGCCAGGTCTCCAGCCAGGTCCATAGCTGGGGGCAGGTGAAAGGCAGCTGTACATTGAGGTCTCTCTCTATCTCTCTCTGTCTCTCTCCCTTCCCCTCTATCTAAAAATTATAAATAAAATCTTAAAAAATTCTTTTTATTTTTAACCTTTGGCATTTTAATTATGATGTGTCTTGCTGTGGTCCTTCTTGGGTCTAGCTTATTTGGGACTCTCTGTGCTTCCTCTACTTGTATGTCTATTTCCTTCACTAAATTAGGAGTTATCTTTCATTGTTTTTTCACATAAGTTTTCAATTTGTTGCTGTTCCTCTTGTCCTTCTGGCACTCCTATGATTCAGATGTTGGCCCATTTGGAGACACCCCAGAATCTTCTTACACTATCCTTGTTTTTTTCAATTCCTACTTCTTTTTTCTGTTCTTGTTGCATATTTGTCTCTTTCTTAGGTTCCAAATTATTGGTTTGAATCCTGGCTTCCTTCTCTTCTCTGTTGTCTTCCTGTGTATTTTTCATTTCACTTACTGTAACCTTCATTTCTCCCTTTATTTTTTTGTTGTACTCAAGGAGTTCTCTGAGCATCTTGATAATCAGTGTTTTGAGCTCTGCATCTGATTGGTTGGCTATCTCCATCTTGCTTAGTTCTTTTTCTGAGGTTTTGTTCTGTTCTTTTCAATTGAACCATATTACTTTGTCTCTTCAGTTGGGTAGCCTCAGTTGGGTAATTATCTGTGTATTAGGTAGAGCTACTTTTATTGTCTTAATAGAGTGGCCTCTGTAGCAAAGGCACATGGAAATTATGTGAGGGTGGAGCCTTGGGTAATTGCTAGGGTGGGGCAACCTGGTTCACTGCTTTGTGGCTATGTGCTGAAGGCTTGAGAGGAGGCAGTAGCGCCACCTGACTTCTGGCAGTTTGCCTGGCACTCCATTTCCAGTCACTTCCCCCTTTTCCCGTGTGTGACTGGCCCCTCCCAGCTGCTGCCCTGGTGGTGAATTCTGGAGTGGGTGGGTTTGTGTTCATTCTAAGACTGTTCTAGCCCTTGAAGCAGCGAAATTCTGACCATTTCTTCTGCTGCCCAACCCCCACTGGTTTTTATAGCCGGAGGTAATGGGGGTCTGTCTTCCCCAGTGCTGGAACCCTGATCCGGGGCTGGGATTGCTAGCTCCCAGGGCATCCCTCCCATCAGTTCTGCTGCCTTCTTTCCTGCCTTTCCAGGCCACACTGTCTCTCTTCCTGTCTTGGTGAATGTGTCTTCTTTATATCCTTGGTTGTCAGACTTCCAGCTTGATTTTCTGATGGTTCTGGGTGTTATCAGTTATCAGTTTTGAGATCTGGTTGTAATCTTTCTATGGTTGCCTGAGGAGGTGATGCGTTTCTACCTACTACACCTCTATCTTGACTGGAAGTCTGTTGTTTTTTGTGAACTAAGGTACCTTTCTGTGTGAATATCAGATGCCCTAAACCTTATAAATTAGCATTGTTTATTGATTCAGAACGATTCAGTGACTTCATATAGAATTGCATCTTTAAGGAGTAGTTCCCTTTCACGGGGTTATTATAACTTGATAATTGATAATAATTTTATATTTAAAAGTCAGTGCTGGACTATTTAGGACACAAATCCAGCATTGACTTTCAAATATAAAATTATTATCAATTATCAAATTATAACAACACAATGAGAGGGAACTAATCCTTAAAGATGAAATATATTTATTGGAGTAATAAATACATTTACTAATATAAATGTATTAACCCAAATAAAATAGATTATTTTGGTATACAAATCACATGAAAGTGAACAGATTAAATTTATTGGCATAAAACACCTCAAGTGAAAAAATACCTATGGAATAGTTTGTTGCTTCTTCTGGTTTACATATGCTTTTATTAAAGATAATTTAATAATTTAGTCTTTTTTCTTGTCTCAGTGATAGCAGAAGGATCAAGAATCATTGTTTAATAAGGTAGATGTAGCTGTATTAAGTTCATGATTTGGAAAGAATTATATAGATATTCTAATATAATAGTTATGAATAAATGTTTTATAAAACTTAATTTTTTAAAAAATTTTATTGTTGTTGTATTATATCCATCCCCTTTTTGCTCCCCTCTGTCCCCCTCCCCACCCACCCATTCCCCCCAAAGTCAATCCCACCTGTTGTCCATGTCCATGGTTCCTTTATACTAGGTTCTTGTCTAAGCTGCTCCCTTTCTTTGCCTCTGCCTCCCCCCTCCTCCCAACCCCGTTCCCCCTGACCACTGAAGGCCTATTCCTTGTATTCATATACTTGGTTCTGTTTTGCTTGTTGTTAGTTTTGCTCATTATTGTCCCGTAATGGGTGAGATCATATGATATTTGTCCTTCACTGACTGGCTTATTTCACTAAGCATAATACTCTCCAGTTCCATCCATATTGTTGCAAAGGGTACAAGTTCCTTCTTTCTTTCTGCTCTATAGAATTCCACTGTGTAAATGTACCAAAGTTTTTTGATCCAATCATCCACTGGGCACTTAGGCTGTTTCCAGCACTTGGCTATTGTAAATAGTGCCGCTATGAACATAGGTGTGCATAGGTACTTATGAATTGGTGTTTCAGGATTCTTCGGGTATAGTCCAAGTAGTGGAATTGCTGGATCAAAAGGCAGTTCCATTTTTAGTTTTTTAAGGAAACCCCATACTATTTTCCATAGTGGCTGCACCAGCCTACATTCCCACCAACAGTGTACGAGGGTTCCCTTTGCTCCGCATCCTCGCCAACACTTGTTGTTTATTGATTTGCTGATGATTGCCATTCTGACAGGTGTGAGGTGGTATCTTAATGCAGTTTTAATTTGCATCTCTCTGATGACTAGCGATGTTGAGCATTCTTTCATATGCCTCTGGGCCCTTTGTATATCTTCCTCAGTGAGTTGTCTGTTCAGGTCCTTTGCCCATTTTTTAA